>PYAF01006013.1:324888-341289 GCA_007407185.1 Glycine tomentella | reverse complement strand
CAAAATCATTTACATTTCAGCCAGTTTTTTTTTTTTTAAATGTTGAGTGACATCTTATCTTTTTTTAGTCTATCACTTAAATTGAATGACTCTATTACTTAATTCTAAACAAATGGACAGTAGACAATAATATTGACTATTTGACCATGAATTTTGTTATATATTAAAACAAACATTTAAGTACTTATTTCAAACTATTAAGTATAATATTTATATCATTAATGCATTCCAGGTTATATTAAATCAACATGCATTTCTGCCTATTCTCTATCTTGTAAAGCAAGGTTATATTTTCAACAAATTTCTTTGCTGTAGTTTTCTTGTTCATATATTTGTCAAAAAATAAGTTGACGCTTTCAGATCTTTAAGTTGCTAACATGCCACCAAAAAAAGTATCTTTGATGTAAACATGAATCCAATGCTCACGTTCTTCATATAAAGACTGAATCCATTCATCCTCTAATAGCTAAAAATTTTCAGTCATTTGTTTCCATTTATCTTAAAATTGTTGCTTAGACCAACACTTAGCATTGATATGAGTAATGAAGTCTCCATGATTTCTTATTATGTGAAAAGTTTTTCAGGTACCTATCTTAGTATGTGCCAAAGACAAAAACAATGTCTCTTCAATAGTTGCTTTCATTGCTCTATCTTGATCGGTTATAATTGCATTTGGAGGCTTGTCACCCATTGCTTTGAGCCATGTTTTCATCAACCATGAGAATTTTTTTAAGTTTCATTAGCCAATAATGCACAAGTAACCTTGACTGGAAGTGATTCATTCCAAAGAATGGAGCAAGTGACATTTTATATTTATTTATAATATATGTTGTATCAAAGGAAATAACCCAAACTCTTCGTAGTCATCCCTACATTTTGCATCCACCCAAAATATATTTTCATACAACCTTCGTCATCCAAATCAATTGCATTAAAAAATCTTGGATTTTCTTCTTGCATATGCATAAAACATTATAACATTGCATTTGCATCTCCCGATTCCAAAGTCAAACAAGGATCCTTGTATAAATGATCTTTCAAAGTCTCAATGTAGTGCTTTTGGGCTTGACTGATACCTTTGTGACAAGGAAAATAACGTGCATGATTTGAGAAAAGATCATAATTGTGCAGGATTCATTTTTCACTATAACTTATTTTAATATATAAACTAACATCACCCTCCACCTTGTAACAAGGATGTGGATTATGTGCAGTAGATTCTCGTTTCTTTCCCTATCCTATGCAAGGATACTTCCCATCAATAAATTGTTTATCACTTTTTGAGTGGCGACTACTCTTAATTGACACACCAAATCCAACACGTTTAACATAACAACCATAGAAAAGATGAGCATTTTCCTTTGATTCAAATTCCATTCCAATATAAGGTTTTTGACCACCATTAGCCTCAAAAGCACCAACATATGAATCATTATAACCATTTCATGGCCAACATATTCTGCGTTCTCGTTAGTGAATTTCATGTTGGGAAAAAGATATCAATTTTTCCTTCCAGAACCTGTTATGAATGATTTTGCACAAGCAAAATATTTTATACACAAACAATAATTATGCAAGCAACACAACACAATTTTTAACATGGAAAACCTTCTCAATATGAGAAATAAAAACCATGGGATCGATCTCGGAGTCTACCCAAATTCTTCACTATCAATAAAGTGAGATTACAAAATGGTTCCCACAACCATTACAATTAACAGAAAACTTCAACAAAAGTTATGTCAAACCGTTACAAGAGGCAAACATACAAAATAGGCTTTTGTACGAAATTAATTTCTACCACCAGAAATAATAACTAACAAATCTCAATGGTCAAATTGATATATTGCAAGACAGGAACGTACTGATCAAATTTGAGGATAATCCAATGTTGAGCAAATAGATAACCTTTTCTCAATATCACTGTCTGATATAAGACAGAACAGAGCATGAATTCTGATAACCTCTATTTGCAGTTGAAACAATCCCTCTTGAAAATTGTTCAATGAATGATCCGAGCGGTCAGAATGTAGAAACTGACTTTATTAACCGTTCCTCAAAGTTTTAACGCGATCCAACTGTTAGTGTGAGAAAAATGTCCTTCGCAATAACGCTGCATGCTTCAGAAAACGGTTTCAGAACTAGTTTGGTTTGGGAGTTTCTGGTGATGCTATAAGACTCTATTCAAGAAACCAACCGTTAGATATCAATATTGGTGAGTCACAAACTGCTTGAAAAAGTTTCACCAATTTCTAACGGTTAACCAAGGAGATAGAGAAATCCTTATCTTTCCTTATTGGGCTGGACTTGGCGTGGGAATCAAGCCTAACAAATCTCTCCCTCCAATCCAATGAGGGAGATTGCAAACATCAATCATCAAGTTAAATCCATACAGGCAACAATTAACTTGTTGGAAAATCGAGAGGGGTAAATATCGGAGAGATTTTACACCAATAGATCATGAGTAACCATATAAGTGAACTAGACACCACTCCTTACTTATATGGTGCTCAACTTTTCTATTTCTATCCGATGTGGGACTTTAACTCACACTTGTACTCCAATAATCTCCCCCTCAAAGTGTGAGTCTCTTCCACATGGTAGTCTCCCCCTCGAGTGGAAGTCATTTTCAATATTCAAAAGTAGTGGCCCTCAGAGCTTATGCTCTAGTACCTTGTACCGTCACAACACTTGCGGGACTCGCTGTCTGGCCTCCATGCATGGACTCACCTGCCAGAAAGACTTTCGATACAACGGATATCCACGTCCATGGATCCAAAAACACCTTCTTACTTGTCCGAGCCGGTCACCAAGTCAAACCATCGGCTCTAACTTCTCAAAATTTTCTTCTTTATTGGATCATAGAACCTATAGCCAAACTAATCAAGTTCATAACCAATAAACACACACTGTCATGTTTTAACATCAAGTTTGGATCTCTCATCTTTGGGGATATGCACAAAAGCCTTGCACCCAAAGACACGCAAATGGTCATAGAAAACATTCCTACCAGTTCAAACTTTCTCCGGAACATCAAATTACAACAGAACACATGGTGTGAGATTTAAAACATGAACAACAGTGCTCAAAGCCTCACCCTAAAATGACATAGGCAACTATGTCTGTGAGAGTAAGCATCTAACTTTTTCAACCAGTGTCCTATTCATCCTCTCCGCAAGACCATTCAACTGAGGAGTCTTAAGAGGCATCTTTTGATGTCGGATGCCTTGTTGTCTACAATAATGATTAAAAGGACCTATGTACTCTCCACCATTATTTGTTCTGATACACTTCAACTTCTTCCCAGTCTGTCTCTCAACTGAGGCCTGAAACTTCTTTAACACATCCAACACTTGATCTTTTGTCTTCAAGGTGTAAACCCATGTCTTTCTTGAATGATCATCTATGAAAGTGACAAAATAAAGAGCACCACCAAGTGTTTTTGTCTTCATAGGACCACAAACATCGGAGTATACTAAATCAAGTGTAGTTGACATTCTTGAAGGAGGGGAACTCTTGAATGCAACTCTATTTTGCTTTCCTGCTAAGCAATGAGAAAACTTCTTCAATAGTGTTTTCTTCAATTCTTGAAGTTGCTCCTTGTTCGCTAAAAGAGTCAAGCCTTTCTCACTAATGTGACTAAGCCTCTTGTGCCACAACTCCATTGTATCTTCAAATTCTACAGCATTAATTTTCCCTGTAGAGATCCTTGCATGTGTGATATACAATGATGAACACTTCTTGCCTCTAGCCACAATCATTGAACCTTTAGTGAGCTTCCATTGACCATCATTGAATGTGTTACAAAATCCCTCATCATCAAGTTTTCCTGTTGAAATCAAGTTCAAACGAATATCAAGAATATGTTTAACATCGTGCAAGACTAACCTTGTGTCATTGCTAGTCTCCAAGCACACATCTCCAACTCCAATCACATTGGCCAAGCCATCATTACCCATCTTGACAAATCCAAAATCACCGAATTTGTAAAATGTAAAGAAATCCCTGCGAGATGTACCATGAATGCTTGCTCCACTATCTATCACCCAGTTGGTCTCATGACATAAAAGATTAATTGTTTCACCATCATAAACAAGGAGGAAATCTGAAGTGGTAGTAGCAACTTGATCATCTTTACCACCTTCGCATTCTTATTATCTTTCAACTTCCTTTGTCTATTATCTTTCTTTAATTTTCAACAATACTTCTTTATATGTCATTTCAAACCACAATAGTGACACTCAACATTGACAAACTTGTTAGACTTGCTTCTTCCTTTATCTCTATTCTTCAAACCTCGATTCTTTCAATAACTAAGACTTCTGATTGAGAAGACGAAGCTTGTGCCTTTCTTCTCATTTCTTCATTTAAGATACTACTCTTCGCCAAATCCATTTTGATTATACCATCAGGGGCTGAATTAGATAGAGACATTCTAAACATCTCCCACGAGTTCGACAAAGTACCAAGCAACCATAACCCTTGTACTTCATCTTCAAACTTGATTCCCATTCCTGCTAGTTGAAGAATAATTCCTTGAAATTTATTCAAGTGATCAGTCATGAAGGTACCTTCTTTATACCTTAACATCATCATCTGCTTAATCAAGAAGAGTTTGTTGTTTCCAGTCTTTCTTGCAAACAAGCTTGTTTCACAACGTTTATGCATTAGTCCCATCACTAATATGATTCAAAACATTATCATCTACCCACTGCCTGATATAACCACAAACTTGTCGATGAATCAACGTCCATTCTTCATCAGTTTTATTTGTTGGTTTCTCAGTACCAAAGACGACTAAGTGATAATTTGAAGATCTTCCATCTTTCCTTTCCATATATGATAATTTGAACCATTTAGTGTAATCATTCTACTTGTATTAACCTTCATAATTAATCACAAGTCAACAGGCAAAGTAACACAAGCTCTGATACCAGTTGTTGGAAAAAAGATACCAATTTCCCCTTCCAGGACCTGTTACGAATGGTTTTGCACAAACAAAATATTTTATACACAAACAATAATTATGCGAGCAACACAACACAATTTTTAACGTGGAAAACCTTCTTAATGTGAGAAATAAAAACCACGGGATCGATCTCAGAGTCCACCCAAATTCTTCACTATCAATAAAGTGAGATTACAAAATGGTTCCAACAACCATTACAATCAACAGGCAACTTCAACAAAAGTTGTATCAAACTGTCACAAGAGGCAAACAAACAAAATAGGCTTTTGTACGAAATTAACTTCTACCACTAGAAATAATAACTAACAAATCCCAACGGTCAAATTGACATATTGCAAGAGACGAACATACTGATCAAATTTGAGGACAATCCAACGGTTGAGCAAAGAGATATAAAAGATGTAACTGCTGACCTATTAAAAGAAGAAACCCTTATCTTTCCTTATTGGGCTGGACTTGGCTTGAGATTCAAGTCCAACAAATCTCCCAACATAAGTAACCATATAAGTGAACTAGATACCACTCCTTACTTATATGGTGCTCAACTTTTATATTTTTATCCGATGTGGAACTTTAACTCACACTTGTACTCTAATATTTCATTCGTTCCTAAAATTTCAAAGACATAAATCACATATATAACAGAAATAACATCAATTCAAACCAGTAACCTAGAATTTATGTAGAATCATTCTCTAAATAAATCAATTATATAGACAATAAAAGGGATCGAAGAAATTTATCTTATAATTTAGGTTGGGGAATTTTTTTCTCTAAAAATTATAGTGATAGTTAATATGCATTTATAAATAAAAAAATGTAATAATAATTAAGTCGTGAACCCTTCCTTCCTTACCTGGTTCAAACCCATGCACACCTCGTCTTTGATGGTTACTAATTCACCAGCTTCGCCAAAGTCGCCTAGATCTTCCCCATCGGTGCTACTCATTGCACGTGCACTCTTTTTCTTCACTTCCAAAACTGAAATTGTCCTCTTTGCGGCATTCTCTCGACGCATAAACATCACTCTCTCCCCCATCCACATCTATGTGTTTGCTATTACAACTTTCCCCATTGATGACTGGAATATGTAAATATGTAATGGCATGCTCATTTTACCAGGAGATTTGGAGAGATACAATGTGACAAAGCTTGGTGTGTGATGAAGAAGAAACCATGTGTGAGTCTTTCACAAATGGCAAAAGTAAAGCAATGTGCTTGAGAGAAACACTATATATTTTGGCGCTTAAAAAAGTAGAGGAAGGTGGTCAAACGAGAGGGAGAGTGTTTGAGAAAGTCAACCTATCATTCTAATGGATTTTTTTCTAAGTCCTTGGAAGTTGGAATCCAATTCGGACAAGAATCGGGAAAAGTGGTTCCTATTAAAACTGTAAAACAGTAAAAGTACGTAAACATTGTATTACTCTTCTCAGTTGAAGAGAAGGAAAGCAAATCTCTATCCTTCATTTTCCTTTTTCATAAATATATAAAAAAATTATAATCTTGGATTATTATGATCTCCACCACTATGAGGGGTGAACTGCCAATATTGACTACAGGTTGTCTAGGTTTTACCGCAAGTAAAAGAAAAGTAAGCAATTGAAGAACACGGACAAGACTCAGCACAAATATGGGATTTTTTTTTTCTTTTCATTTTTTTAAATGTGACTCCTACCAATATTTTCACTTTGCTGCGGCTTTTTTTTTTTTTTTCTCTCTCTCTCTCTCTTTCGCAGCTTCAAGATCGGGGACGAGCCAGCGATGGCGAAATCGAGCGCCGACGACGGCGAGCTCCGGCGAGCTTGCGACGCCGCAATTGAGGACCCGAAGCAGAAGATCGTGATGGCGCTGCGCGTCGCCAAGAGTCACGGCATCTTAGGAAAATCTTCCTCTAAGCTCGGTCGCATGGCCAAGCCCAGGGTTCTCGCTCTCTCCAGTTACCTACCTCTTCCTAAATCTCTCTCTTCCATTCGCAATTCAACTATTATTACCTATACTCGCCGCTTCTTCGATTTTGCTTGCACGAGATACCATCATGTTTAGCTTTTAAGAAATTAAATTGACTACTCTGATGTGAACATTGGCTTCTTATAACTACACTTTGAAGCTTCCGCACTGATTTCGTGTTAGGATTAGCTATGGTTTATGCAATAATGCTTGATTCGTTTCGTGTGCTTTTTGTGATATGTAGCTAGTTGGATCTATCTTCAACTGATCTTAAGGCGGAAGTGTTTGTGTATGGTTTCATCAGCGTGTGTTGCTGTTTTAATTGTTTGTTGAACTCTACATTTGTGTAGTTGTTGGTGACGACGTGGTGTTTCCTGCAGCGAAATCGCAGGGGCAGAGGACAACGGCTTTTCTTCGAGTTTTGAAGTATTCTACGGGAGGAGTTCTTGAAGTAATTTGTTTTTTTTTTTCTTCTTCTATTCTTTGGGATCGTTGTTTGTATGTTTTTTTTTTTTTTTTTTTTGCCGTCCTGTTTAGTATTTCCAACTTTGTAAAGCTGTTGTGCTTGCAGCCTGCAAAACTATACAAGCTAAAGCACCTGTCAAAAGTGGAAGTTGTAGCAAATGATCCCAGTGGATGTACATTTACCATGGTAAAGTTCCACGATGGAAGCGATCTTTATGTTCTAGTTCTAGACATGTTCTCAGTTTCTGGCACTGAAGCAATATGAGAAGCATCCTACCGTTCCCTGTTTTGGAGTTTTTTATTTTTTATTTTTTTATTTTTTTATCTTTTATGCTTGTTGGGCTGATGCATGTGTATCTTGCAGGGATTTGATAACCTTAGAAGCCAGAGTGTGGCTCCTCCTCAATGGACCATGCGCAATATTGATGACAGGTAATATTGTTGAGAGAAATATTAATCTGTTCTGGGAGAGTTAATTAGTGGTTGAGTTCTATGTGAGGGGATGAAAGTTTTCTCATCGTGTCCATCACTTTTCTTGTAGGAATCGCCTCCTTCTTTGCATCTTGAACATCTGTAAAGATGTTTTGGGTCGCCTTCCTAAGGTTGTTGGTATAGATGTTGTGGAGATGGCTCTTTGGGCTAAGGTGCATATGACGATCTTCTAGTCTCTTAATTGTAGTGCTTCTTTACAATCAAGTAGCCATCATTCTGTTCTAGTGAATACTTTTTCCTTTTCCTGCTTAATAAATAATTGATTCGTATTTGTTACTTTGTATGGAACACGACTTATCTCATCTGTGGGTATCAAGTCTATGACTTCAAGCCTGAAATGTTAAACTCTATGTTTGGACGTTGAGTAGGAGTAAGAAAGGAGGGAAATTCCCTTTCTCTTCAAACTTAAGCAGAGAAGATGAGAGTTACTTCTTATTTAATTTCAAATTAATAATTTTCCCTGTTTGCTTGCCAATTTGAGGGGGATGGGGCCTGCTGAAGGGGAATACATTTCACTCCTTCCTCTCCTTAAAAATCTCCTAGACAAGGATTAAAGTCAAATTTTCCTTTTCCTTTTCTATTCCTTTCCCTTCTGACTTTCCATCCAAACATAGTGTAGGACTGTGCAAGTTGGATTCTCTCTATCCAAACTTCTTATTACCGTGATAAAATGCAGTTAATTATTGTATGTAAGTTGTCTTCTCTGATTATATATTTTCACAAACTGTGAAATAGGAAAATACGCCACCTGTTTCTTCCCAGAATAAAGTGCGAGATGGTGGTCCTGTTGCATCTGTTGTGACTGAGACAGAAATCGCAGAATTGAAAGTCAACGTTGAAAAGGAACTTGTCTCGCAGGCAGAGGAAGAGGACATGGAGGCTCTTTTGGGAACGTAGGTGCTATTCTTCTTTGTCTTAAATGGTATTGAAGTTAGATATTTATGATGAGTAAGCATGTTCTTGAAGTAATGACCTCTGTTTTGGTAAATTGCAGAATTGAGTTCTTTAAATCCTAGGGTTACACGGAGTCCCTCTGTCTTCTCTTACAAAATTTCTGGCCACATTTTATGATTCACATTGATATAGGGAATTCATAAATGATTAGAAAGTGTTGTATGTAATAATTGTAACATATATGTCAAAGTTTAAATGAAAATATTATGCTGGTTAGATACATATATAATTCAGGTCTGCTATGTCATATCCTGTAACTTATTACAGTGTCAATTTGAACAAAAAAATGGTATGTTATGTCAATTTCAGAATTAAGTTTTTTCTTTTTGAATTGTGCAGTTATGTCATGGGTATTGGTGAAGCAGAGGAATTTTCTGAAAGGTTGAAGAGGGAGCTCCAGGCTCTGGAAGCAGCAAATGTGCATGCTCTTTTAGAAAGTGAACCTTTGATGGATGAGGTATTACCATTCTCTGAGTTGATGACCTTTTGTTGGAAGTTTTGGTTTCCCCTGCTCTGCCTTAATTGCATCCTCTTTGGGTTGCCTTAAGTGTAACCTTGAGGAGGCGTGTTTAGTCCCACGTAATCTAGAGATATGACTTAAATAGAGTTTATAAAGCTTGTGCAATCCTCACCTTACAAGCTGGTTTGTGAGGTTGAGTTAGGCCTTGAACCCAAATTTTAGGATGTTATTGGAGCTTTTTCTATATCCATTGTTGGCCACCTGCATTGTCATGCTTCAGGCCATAGACCTAGGCATGAGGGTGTGTGTTGGAAAGCCGCCTTAGTTGCAATCATCCATTGCCCGTCTTAATTGGGGCCTCTTTGGATTGCCTGAATTGCAACCTAGGGGGGGTGGTGTGTTTAGTCCCAAATCGACAAGAGATGTGGTTTAAATAGAGTTTATTGAGCACGGTCTATTCTCACATTACAAGATGGTTTTGTGAGGTTGAGTTAGGCCTTGAACCCCAATTCTAAGATCTTTCTTTGTTGGGTATTGCCTTCTTGTTTGCTATATGTTCTTGTAAACTGGCCCCTTGGTTCATATGTTTTATGGAAGCTTAATTTTCTACCTTTGTATGTTTTAAATGATAGAGTGAACTAGGATTTTGTGTTGTCTAAGCTATGATTTAATTATTTAAACATCTTGAAACTATAAATTGTGCTGAGTTGTAACAGTATCTCATTATTGTCATTTCATCCATTTGAGTGATAGAGTTGCTATTATTTAAACATCTTGAAACTATAAATTGTGCTGAGTTGTAACAGTATCTCATTATTGTCATTTCATCCATTTGAGTGATAGAGTTGCTATTATAATGCAAATCAATTTCACTAATCTCCATTTTTCTTTTTAGTTATTTATAATAAATTAGGTTGTTCTCATAGACTGGCTTATACTATTTTGTGCCTTGCAGGTGTTGCAAGGGCTTGATGCCGCAACCAGTTGTGTGGAAGATATGGATGAATGGTTAAGCATATTCAATGTAAAACTCCGGCACATGAGGGAGGATATTGCATCAGTAAGGACCTGTGCCCCTCAGTTTAAGAATACAAATTTCCTAGATACAATTTACTCTCTGGTTGTAATGGCTGTGTTTGCTGGAAGCATGGTTCATTTGTATAGTTTTCTTTGTTCCTTTGTTAAGGCAAGGCAATTTATGCATTAGTCTAGTACATTGTATTTAGTTTATCTGGTACAACCTCAATTCTCTTTTCCTCCAGTTATGAAGCGAAGTTGTTCATGATGTTTGTGTTACTTCTTTTGTTTTCTCTGTTATATAATAGATCATATTTATTTGCATCTTAAAATTCACTTCCCAAAGTCATTATTAAGAACAATGGAAAATTACATAGGTATATAAAAGGTAAACCAGTGAAAATAAAACATCTATATCCTGATATTTATATAGCTTGGAAACAGTTGCCCTGATATTTTTACATTACTCAATTTTTAGTTTAATCAGAAATGGAATAATTAGAAGCTTTGGTGAATCTCGGGTCTTAATTTGGAGCAGTTTTTATATTTTATTTTTTGGATTTGGCTGGAGTAAGAAAGGAAAAACTTTATGTAAAATGCAATTGTGTGGTTTAAAGATATTATGCTACCTCTTGTTCTGTCAATGGACATAGAAATGTATATATGGAATCTCTTTTGTGTTTGTCCCATAGCTTCCATCAGGGGGTTTTCATTAGAGGGATGGAGCCATGGGGGAGCTTTATCCTTTGTTTGATTAGGAGTTAAATAGAGATGAAAGAAATAAGGATAGAAATAGAAGAGAAATATAGTGGAAACAATGTTTTGTTTGATTAAATAGAAATAGGAAGGAAAGAAGTAGGCGAGTTTGTCTCTGCTTATTTGGATGAGTGAAAAAGATAGCGTAAATAAATAAATAAACATTGTAATTTTATATTAATTAATAAATTAAATTTAACTTAATAATATATGAACTTTTTATTATATTACTTTTTTTTTCCTTCCATTTTTTATGTTATAAAAAATAAATTTATTTTTCTAATATTTATAACTCAATAAAAACTCAAAAAAGAGACTGTTTCTTCCCCTCCATTTCATGGCTTATGAGGGGGCAATTATTTTTGTAGTGGGTCCCACAAATTTAATTATCCTCCCTTTTAATTTCCACCCATCCAAACCATAGAGAAAACCAACAAGTCGTTGGTCCAGGTGGTATTGGACTTGATCCCCTTAAGCAAGGTCTCGGATTTGAGTCTTATGGATGAAAAGAAACGTGGTTGGGAGGGAAGACCCCACTAAAGGTTACCAGCCAAGTTTCCCTGCAACGATTAGTCATCAATAAGATTGGTGGATACTCTGAATTGATGTCATAGGTACCAAAAAAAAAAAAAACCATAGAGAAAACTATTTCATCCTCTCCATTTCCTTCCTTCTTAAATACACCCATCTAAACACGAGGCTATTGTACTACTAAACTTAAAGTTCTCTCCCCCCTCTTGAGTGAATTTGTCATGGAGGATAGTTTGTCCTTCTCCCATTGTATATACTCACTGTCTTCTCTTACCTAAGTTTTCTTATTTTCTCTAAAAATAAACATATAAAACAGGTTTTGGGACAGTTGGTTCATACCAAATATTTTCAATGAGTTCAAATGATATTTATATAAATTGGATTTTACCTTTGTAAAGTTGAATTATGGTCACAATTATTTCTACAGTGATCATTTTTTGTGGTGCTGTGAAAGTTACTTTCTGCTTTATGAGATTTCACTATTTCAGTTTTGTTTGCTTTTCTAGGTGATATAATTTCAGATGTAGGAGTTCTTGAAAAGCACTGGCCTCTTAATTTGTTTTGTCTTAATAATTTTCCTTATGTCCAGATAGAAACCCGCAATAACAACCTGGAAATGCAATCAATAAATAACAAATCTCTCATTGAAGAGCTTGATAAGCTTCTTGAGCGATTGCGTGTCCCTTCTGAGGTATGCCTTGTATCCTAATTTAAGCCTGATAACTTCCTAGCTTGTATTTATTTTAATGATGTTTTGTTGGGTGTAGTATGCCACAAGTTTGACTGGAGGTTCATTTGATGAAGCTCGAATGCTTCAAAATGTAGAAGCATGTGAATGGTTGACCGGTGCCTTGCGTGGTCTTGAAGTGCCTAATCTAGATCCTAGTTATGCAAACATGAGAGCTGTATGTTCCTTTCTTTACTTTTCTCTTAAAAATCATCTGGTAAAATAAATCGATCATGATTTGGCCATTTATGAAACAAAATTATCCATGAGACATAGAGTGCTTGTTGTATTTATTTTAGAAAAATAATAATGGAAATCTTTTTAAGGTGATAGATGAGTTTTCATTCATTAGTTTCTTCCATCTTGGATTGGTTGGAGAGAATTGTGAGTACTATGAATTTGGAATCACAAAGCCAAGTGAAAGTATTCTGGCTTTGGTTAATATGTCAAAAATGTGTTGGACCTAAAAATTATCTGTTTCGATGGTGGTTCCTGCTACCCGTTACAGGTTAAAGAGAAGCGTGCAGAACTTGAAAAATTAAAATCTACTTTTGTCAGGAGAGCCTCTGAATTCTTGAGAAATTATTTTGCTAGTTTGGTGGACTTCATGATAAGTGATAAAAGTTACTTTTCTCAGGTATTTTCTTTAAATTTGTTTTAGAATTGTCACTTTTGAGGTCTTTTGAATTTTGAAGGAATTTATTGGTATCACTTTGTCTTCTTCCTCTGAACAGCGGGGACAGTTAAAGAGGCCTGATCATGCTGACCTGCGGTACAAGTGCAGGACATATGCACGTCTTTTGCAACATTTGAAGGTTAAAATTTGGGATTCAGGACCTGTTTACTTTGAGAAAATGTTTTCTGTTACTTTTGAGTACAAAAATGTCACTTTGTTTCCTATTTTCAAAGCTTTGAGAAAAGTTGATTTCCCTGTTTCTTAGACAAATATTTGAAAATTTGAAAGTATAAACCAAATTAAAATATTGTTACCCGATACCCGACCAAAAGAATGAAGAGAGATCTCCATGGTCTACGGAGACCGCTGAGAGTACCAGATGTTCGATCCCGAAGAGAGGGAAGAGATCTTCGGAAAGTGGGTTTTTATGATCCAATAAAGAATCAAACCTATTTAAATATTCCTGTTATTCTATATTTCCTTGAACGAGGCGCTCAACCTACAGGAACTGTTAAGGATATTAGCATTGCTGTACATAAAAGTAAAACAGAATGAAATTAGAAAGCATTTTCTCAAATCAAACAGTCCTTACTATTCCTGCATGAATTTTGTTTTGGATACATATATTTGTTCAGTGATTTTCTTTGTTTTTATACCTAAATTATCTTCCTGAGCACTTGCAGAGTCTTGACAAGAATTGTTTGGGTCCACTGAGAAAAGCTTATTGCAGTTCTCTGAACTTGCTTCTTCGCAGGGAGGTCTGTTGCACTTCATGTTGGTTTTATTTGTTTCTTAATTGTCTGGTTTTCTTATATTGAATGCACTCCTTTATCTTTGTATGAACTGATAAGTAACCATTATACATGTGAAAATTTATTAATTAATGTGATTACTTACCTAATCAAAATATAAAAAATAAATTGAAAAACAAGTCAATTATTGGCAGGGAGGATTATAAACTTCCTAGAGAGAATAAATTCCCAAATTTTAAATCTTTTCCTCACTGAGTATTTTCTGAGTGGTAGAACATTGAAGTGTAACTCATTCCAGATTAAGCTGTTGTGCCAGCTGGCATGTTTAATGTTGTAACCCATTTATTTTTAAGATCTGTCTAACCAGGCATAAGTTTAGGTGGGCTATTTCTGGATTCAAACATAATGGGAAATATATTATGTAACTTTGTTTCAGGTAGAGTGCTTATTAAGCCTTTGCGTGCATCTAACTATTTTACCCTCTCAGACTCGGTACTCAAGCCTGCTGCAACCCAGGCCCTGTTAAACTTCAAGATTTTGTTCTTAATCTTACCTTGTTAGTATTTGAAGGAGCTGGGTTACGTGGACTGTTTGCTCTTATGGTTGACACAACCAGGAGTGGGCAAAAGGAACTTTTTATCTGTTCCTGTCAGAAAATAATTGTCTAATGCATTACAAAGAAAATTATCAAATGTTTTTGTTAGAATATATAAAAAATATCTCATAATATCTAATTATCTATATTTTATCAGAATATTTTAGAGTTAAATTATCTCTTAGGATTAGTTTCCTTATTTCCTTATTATCTCATGATTTATTTCCTTATTTAATTAGAATTATAATCTATCTAGTATTATGATAAATGAGGGTGGGTGATACATGTTTTTTCATCATGTTGCAAGACATTATGTCATATCAAGTCAATAACAATCTCAATATATCTAGGCTCTCTTATCTCCTTTTCCTCTCTCTCTATAGCTAAAACCCTTATAATTTCAACAATTTTCTCAACAACTATCTTTAAAAAAAGGTTTCAGCAGTGAACAATTTTTTTACATCTATCATTGCTTAACTGAGTGCGAGCCCTGACACAGCGGTAAAGTTGTGTCTTGGTGACTTATTGGTCTTGGGTTTGAATCCGGAAACAGCCTCTTTGCATATGCAAGGGTAAGGCTACGTACAATATCCCTCTCCCTTACCTGCGCATAGCGTGGAGCCTTTGGGCAATGGGGGAAAGTAATTTTTTTTTTTTTATAGTTTTTTTATCATTGTTTAACTAGTTGAAGATGGGATGCACTTTTACAACTAGGATTAATTTTGTTAACATTTGAATAGCCAGATTCTCCACCATTAGTTCTGCATGATTTGCTGTATGATGAGTTTTTGGGTTTTCCTTAACTGGAGATCATTGAGTTTTGATTGCAATTTGGTGTTTGACCTGAAGATGTGTCTGGGTCATATATACTGTTCTTGGATAAAATGTGTTTTAGGTTTCAAATTTTCGGTCAAAATTGGTTTTAGTCCCTAACTCCCTATACTATAAAAATGATGATTTTGATTCTTGTATTGATAATTGGTGAATTTTGTCCCTTTATGGAACTTACTATAGTAGTGTGAGGGACAAAATTCACCAATTATAGCAAACACGAGTACCAAAATCACCATTTTTAAAATTAGGAACTAAAATCAATTTTGACCAAAAATTGAGGGACCTAAAGCACATTCTACCCCTACTTCTTTTAAGCTACATTATGCATTGGAGTCTAAAGTTTCATACATCCTTTTACAGGCCCGTGAGTTTGCAAATGAACTTCGTGCTAGTACTAAAGCATCTAGAAATCCAACTGTTTGGCTTGAAGGTTCCACAGGTTCTGGTCAGAATGTAAATGCTACTGACACTTCCACAGTCTCTGATGCTTATGCAAAGATGCTTACAATTTTTATCCCACTTCTGGTGGATGAGGTGATCGTTTGATATTCATTCATTTTCTACACAAATTTGTCTTTAAGATTTCAAATGTATATAATTATTCATGGCATAAATTGCAGAGTTCGTTTTTTGCACACTTCATGTGCTTTGAAGTTCCTACACTTGTTCCTCCTGGAGGTGTTGTTAATGGCAACAAAGCTGAATATGATGATGATGATGATTTGGGAATTATGGACATTGATGAGAATGACAGCAAATCTGGTACTCATACCTGACTTTCAGCAAATAGCCTTTCTGTACTGTTAAGTTTATATTTAATCTTTTATAGTTTAGTTCCCTTTGTATCATTTTTTCAGGAATTTTACCATTTCTTCCATTTTGTAGGTAAAAAGTCTGCGGAGCTTGAAGCTTTGAATAAATCACTTAAGGATTTACTTGATGGAATACAAGTATGCATAACAATGCTCTTTATCACTTTGAATCTACTTGTGTGCTTCTGATCATAGTTATCAATCTCGGATAACGAAGCGGAGCGGCCGCCCTCAAAACTGGGATAGCGGTAGCGGGATGACCGCTATTCTCATGTTTTCATATATGTATTAAAATATTTATAATATAAATATATAAGAGAAATATAACTAAAAATTCATGCACTAATTATCATTAACAATAAAAACTAGTCAAAGAAACACAATGTCAATTAAAATTTGCCAAATGTAACTAAA
>PYAF01006013.1:290787-324788 GCA_007407185.1 Glycine tomentella | reverse complement strand
AAAAGAAAAGAGAAATGAAACGGAAAAAACAAAAATGCAACAGAGGGAACCAAGGAAGAGAGAAAAAAAAAAAAAGAATGGCCGTCGGAGCTGAAGAATGAAAGAATGAGAGGAAAAAAAAAACACTCACAGAGATGGAGAAGACGAAGACGGAGGTCGCGCGCAGGAGACGGAACCAAGGATGGCTGTCGGAGGTCGCCGGAGGTCGCGCCGGAGGGAGAAGACGGAACCAAGCGAAGGCCGCGTGCAGGGAGAAGACGGAACAGCTACTGTTCGAGCCTTCGAGGTCAACGGAGAGAGGGAGAACTGGAACAGCTTTCGACAGAGGGAGAACTGGAACAAATCGCGGCCGCGTCACCCGCAATAGCGGGCGCGACGGCGCTTCCCGGTAGCGGCCGCTCCGCCCGCAATCCCAAACTGCTCCGCATCAAGCCCCACCGTAGCGGCACCCAGCCGCTCCGCTCCGACGCGCCGCGATAGCGGCCACTCCGGCCGCTATTGATAACTATGCTTCTGATATTTGTGAGATGAAGGGATCTGGATCTTCTCAATAATAAGCATAGTAGTGAGAGACAAGATAAAATTTAGGCTTATTGGTTTTTTGTGATTGAAAAAGAAATTTATTTAAGTAAGAAATGGAGAGAACAAAAGTAGAGAATAAGGCATCCTAACAAGAAACTTACAGAATAAAAAATTTAGAAACTAATAGATTGAGTCATGTAGCAAGGCATGCCAATCTCCCTGCATATAAAATCCATGAGAAGAACATCACAGACTTCCTCGTATCTATCATTTAGTATATTTAAAAATCCAGCATTTAGAGGGCGAGTCTTGACACAACGGTAAAGTTGTGTCTTAGTGACTTACTGATCATGGTTCGAATCCAGAAACAGCCTCCTTGCATATGCAAGGGTAAGGCTGCGTACAATATCCCTCCCCCTTACTTGCACTTAGAGTGGAGCCTCCGGGCAATGGGGTGCGTAGTTTTTTTAGTTTTTTAAAAATCTAGCATTTACAGCTACAAAACTGCTTTATATGATTTCAGGAAGACTTCTATGCTGTTGTGGATTGGGCATACAAGATTGACCCTTTACGCTGTATATCAATGCACGGAATAACCGAACGCTATCTCTCTGGTCAGAAAGCTGATGCAGCAGGATTTGTACGTGATTTGCTTCGTGACCTGGAGTCTCGGATATCTATGCAGTTCAACCGAGTACGTGACTAGCACCATGAAGAAGCCTATTTTGCCAATGCATTTGGAAAATTGAATTGCTAACCTGAATCATTTAATTGGAAATCTTTTTGCAGTTTGTTGACGAAGCTTGCCATCAAATTGAAAGAAATGAACGCAATGTTCGCCAAATGGGTGTCCTATCCTACATTCCCAGGTGAAATGAATCCTTGTTTTCTACTTGTCTCCCTTCTCCAAAGAAATAGGAAGTTTTTTTTGATAATGATAGTACAGTTGTCTGTTCCCTTTTCAGCCAGTTATACAAAGTTTGGAACAGACAGAGAGAGTAGAGTAGTATCTCTTATTGCATGAAAGGCTCCGAACACCATATTTTATCTCTATTAACGACGTTACATTAAAAATTGTTCTATTCTGATACCCAACTTTTTGCAGACTGCACTATATATATATATATATATAAAGAAACTAAGTTCACAGCTTTGAGCTTTCTATCTTCATTTTTAGTATAATAAAATATTTTTTACTTTGTTCACATGCTTGATGAATAAACTAAACATACGGTTATAAATGTAAACATCAAATTAAATATTTTATAAATTTAATATTATGCAATTTTCTCCAACCTCTAGCTACCTCCACTTCTTTTCCTCTAACTCCGTTCTCTATCTCTCCACACCATACTTCTATGTACAAACATGTGCTCACATGTAATGCATGATGACGGCAACTTAAACCATTGAAACAAAATATCTAAAAGACTATCTGAAGTGTAGAGGTTACTATGGTGTACATAAAATGTATATTGTATAGATATGTATAGTCTTTGCACTTATTGAGGATGAAGAAATTTAATAAAATCCATGGTTGTACATTTCATATCCTACTTACCAACTGAAATATAAGAGTAGAAAGTCTATTGGAGAATCAAATAGTCAGAAAATATCAAGCAAATACCTTAGAAATATTAGGAGGCTAAATGCACTTAATATGCACTTAAGATCTAATAATATTAATTGTTTTGTGATTCCCAAACATTACTTTGATTAAAAAAGACAAGAGAAACCATTTTTCGAAGCAGTAAGTACAAATATATAAATTTGAAAAAGCTTAAATCTTACAAAACAAAGATCGTACAAATATTAGGTGACTAAATGCATTTAAGATCTATAATGTTTATTGATTTGTGATTCCTGAACATCAGTTTGATTCTAGAAAGAATGAGAAATCATTCTCGAAGCAGCAAGTAGAATATACATATTTGAGAGCCCAAAATCTTTAATTTTGAAATGGGTCAAAATTTGGATTGGAATAATAGAAATAAGCATTTATTAATACTCGTGCAGAATAAGTTGATATACACATTTCATTTGATTTCCATGAGAGCAAGTATGTGCATACATCAGCACCTTTTTCAATGATTCCATCTAAAGCTGAACCAAAGTACAAAATAAACTCAACTTGTACCACAAATATATATATATATATATATAGGAGGGATCAAATTACACTGGTATAACTTTGACAACTATTACACCATTTTTATAACTTATATAGAATGTGATTTTTATTAATTCAACCGTTGAATTATATTACATATTACCAAGATCCTTTGTGTCAAATTGTGTCAAAATTGAACAGTTAAAAGGTAATCAAATGATCCATAGTTTAGTATTTAGAAATGTTTATATTACATCAATTTTAATTTATACGAACGAGGTAGCAAATGATTTTGGATTAATATGAAATTTTGTATATGTGATCTATGTGAAATGAACTTTCAATCCAACAGTATATTTTCAGAAAACATTATCTAGTTGATAGTTATAGAATGATGTAATAGTTGTCAAAGTTATACTGGTGTAATTTGATCCCTCGATATATATATATATATATATATATATATATATATATATATATAATGCGCTTGCACTTATTTTTCAGTATGAGTGCATTAACAACCAACACCAAAATTATTAGATAGAAAAATTCAACTATCTCTTTACTTTAAGCAGATACATCAGGGCTATTATAGTAATTAATTGTTTTTTTTTAAAACAAAAAACTCTCTTCTCTCTCCTCTCCTCCCCAATCTCGCGTAACACTACAAACATTCTTATTGATGATCCGTCATCAAATTTCATGGCCACTCTGATCAGGTGCTCATAAAGTATGATTTAATCTAATTAAATCCATGGTCATTGTAACGGGAAGCACGCACGAAATTCCTTCTATTTGCACCAGTCATGCCTTTTTAACGGACTCACTTTTTTTAAGTTCTTATAATTCTGGATCTAAGCTTCATTGTTTTTTATTCCATTCTAATCTTGCTATGGATGCAATGCTTACAAATTGCTGCTTCAAGAAATTAGTAATTTGTTGCTGTAGCTTCACGAACCATGTAGGCGTGGTGGAGTTGAGGCCAAAATTGGGTTATGGAGAGGGAGCACCAACTGGGGAAGGAGAGAGGAAAGTGGGGGAGGAAAGAGAAACATTTTTTTTTATTTTTTAAATTAAATAGTAAATTACTATAACATCCTTACAATAAATTTACTGAAAGAGAGGAGAGTTGCTGGGTTTTTCTGTCTAATAATTTTGGTGTGCTTGCTAATGCACTCATACTAAAAAAAGGTATGAGTGCATTAGCAAACCCCTATATATGTATATATATAAACTAGGATTCATTGATAATGTTGGATTTTGGGTCTAACTCAGTCCTACAAAATCGACTTGTAGGCTGAGATGTGCCTTAGCTTTATAAGCTCTTATTAGGCACTATTTCTAGTCAATGGGCTTGGTGCATGAATAGTATGGTATGTGGTTCAATAATGGGTTTAAGGACAGGCTTTGATATCATGTGGGATTTTGGGTCTAACTCAATCCTTCAAAATCGGTATGTAAGGTGAGGGATGCCTAAGCTCTATAAGCTCTTATCAAACACTATCTCTAGTCAATATAGGACATAGGTTTTTCCAAAAGAAAAGATTGATACTTATATCTATATATAAAATTATTTTAACAAATCTGTTGAGTGAATTATACCTAATCATGGTGTTCTTTTTACACCATATATTTAAACAACTACAAGTATGTGATCAACTAATGAATGTTTCCACTTGAGAGTAATTTTATTCTTTAATGTTAATATAAATGGATGGAGTAGAAAACAATCTTGGATTACCAGGAAACTTCATCGGCATAGTATATGTAACATATACGTCATAAAGTTTATATCAAGATTGTTTCCATGGTAATCCAAGATTGTTTTCTACTCCTTCAACTTCAATTAAAATGAATGTGTGCAATATGATTTTCAAGCTAATAAAAAGATCTGCTTCTTGATCACATATTTATAGTTGTTTAAATTGTACAGAAGTTAGTATAATATCAATATAATAATTAGGTACAGTTCTTTAGTCAGATTGGTTAAAATCATCATTTAAATGGATCCGGATATATATGAAATAATGGTTTTTGTTTTGCAAGCAATTAGAAGTTGCAGCTGCAACTGTTTCTTGCTAGCATGTATTTATTTTAACTGTCAAGTCTCTTTGTGATCGATGTTAAATACTTTGTTAATTGTTTTGCATAGATTTGCAACCCTTGCAACTCGGATGGAGCAGTACATCCAGGGTCAGTCTAGGGATTTGGTTGACCAAGCATATACAAAATTTGTAAGTGATTCTTTAAGAACTCTATCCAGTTTTTTGGTGTCTCATGATTTTGTTGACAACTTAAACACATGCTTTCCAAAAAATAATGAGATTAAAATAAGAGGAAGGGATTAGACTTTATAGATTTTAATTGTCAGGTGCTTGGATCAAATAGAGCATATTTCGATTTCTAATTTCAGTAAGAAAGGATTATCAGAAATTAGAAATACGTTCAATGAATATACAATAAACGAAATTCAGTAGAATCATACAAGCAATAATTTTTTTTTCTTGAAGATATGATTTAGCATGTCTGAATGCCATCTAGTAGGAAGGAGATATTCAATAATGAGTTCTTCATAAGTTTTCTGTAAATTGAATTATTCTTTTGGTTGATAAATGTTGTTCATCTTATACTCCCTGGGTCAACAACAAACAATGTCTTTGTTCTTCATTTTCTATAAATGATGTCGAATCCTTGGTGAAGAATAATTATAAATCTTATGCACTGTGTTAATAGTAACTTTGAGCAATTTCATTGTTACCGTAATATTGCTGGCGGGAATGTTGCTTTACAGGTTAGCATAATGTTTGCAACTTTAGAAAAAATTGCACAAACAGATCCAAAGTATGCGGATATTTTTCTTTTTGAGAACTATGCTGCTTTTCAGAATAGGTAATTTCTCTGCCAAAAGGCTGTTTCAATTCTTATTAAGTTGATTTTGCAAGAAAGATATTTGCCATTTTAAAATTATTTTGTCCGTTTTACTCAGTTTGTATGACCTCGCCAACATTGTTCCCACTTTGGCCAAGTTTTATCATCAGGCCAGTGAAGCCTATGAACAAGCTTGTACACGCCATATTAGCATGATTATCTACTATGTGAGTAATTTATTTTCTATTTTTCCATTTTTCTTGTCAACACACATGAATTGATATCCTTAGGACCCCACTAATTATCCCTTATTTTTTGCCTCGGAAAGCAATTTGAACGCCTTTTCCAGTTTACTCGAAGGATTGAGGACTTGATGTTCACTGTTGCACCTGAAGAGGTTTGTGTGTATAATGCTGTATTTTTAATCTTCCAAAGGCTCCTCTGCTATACAGCATCTAGTCATGTCTAGAATTCTATTTATCAAACAATCTGGTTGCAATGTTTCTTAGTTTCTCTGGTTGAAATTATGAGGTTTTAGATATAGATAGGGTAAGAGAGATAAAAGAGAATGAAACATTGAATTGATATTAGTTGAGATGTATTCCAATGTATTGATATGTTCATAAAACATAGAGCACTGACCCTTATTTATATTAATCATAATCCTAACCAATTAGGGGAACGAACCATGATAAGGAAATATGATAATCAATCCTAAGAGATAGTGAGGAATAGGAAAACTAACCCTTGAGAATAATTTGATATTCTAAGATATGATACAAAAAATATTTTCGTCTATTCCAACAGACTGTCACAATCCTTTCTTAGCATCATGGGTTATAAGTAATGGGAAAGTTAATTTATAGTAGATTCACGAACTAATTTTCGTTGTTTCCCTGTTTGAGTGGCAAACAAAATCTCTTTATCAAAATATAGCTAGTTGTCTTTTGGTACTTATTTTGAATCATAAAAGTCCATACCTAGAGTTCCTCTGATGAGGGAAATTCTGTCTGATATACATTAACATGGTTGCTTCCCCTAACCAGCAAAACCAAACCTGAATCACCCTAAGCATCAAAACCAAGTGGTTGCTCTATATATTCTTCATGGAGGTCATCATGAAGGAAGACATTTTTAATAATAATTAATATAATGGCCAGTGACCAATATGGCTGCCTGGAGCGAAATATACAGAAGCAATTTTAGCTACTATAGAAGAGGTATTATTAATGTGAGACCATAAGTCTATGTGTACTGCTTAACAACTAAATGGTTTTTGTAATTTACCATATGCCCAACATGGGCCTTCCCCTACACCGTTCACCCATCAATAGAGAAACTAAGTCACCTGTCACTGTTCAAGGGAGAGCATCTCATCAATCATGGCTTGTGTCCATCCTGGATGAGTAAGTGTTTCACTAGTAGATTTTAGGAATTGGAGCACAAGACAAGGTTGACACAATAGCATAATATGTAGGTAAATAATTATTGGGAAAAATCCAAGTTCGCTAGAGATAAGGTAAAGATTGAATATATATAAGTGAGGGGCAACCCTACTTTATATAGGCATTTATTAACACAAGTAATATTAACACAATAAATTACAAATGATTGCGGAAAAGGTGGCAAAAGTAATATTGTACAAAAAAGTATTGGTTTTTTTTTTACTTTGCGTAAGAGCTAAGCTCGTTATTCTTTTCCAAAGTAGTGTCAGATTGAGTGCCTGCCATTATAAATGGGCTTAAAGAATTATGTTTGTTGATGCATCTCTTAAATTGTCGTTTCTTCTTCCTATTTTCCTGGATGAATGAAACTGTGAATTAAATAGTTAGACAAATTTCACATTGAATTTGACTTTGAACATTCACAAACTTCCATGAGCTTCCATTTCAGATTCCTTTTCAGCTTGGACTGTCAAAAATGGATCTTCGGAAGATGTTAAAATCCAGTTTATCTGGGGTATGGTGATTCTGATCTTCTTTAAAGATCCTTCTCACTGTTGTATGCCTGCGTTTGAACTTATGTCTTTGCTCTTCTACGTAGGTTGACAAGTCCATTGCTGCGATGTATAAGAAACTGCAAAAGAATTTGACTTCGGAGGAATTGTTACCCTCCTTATGGGACAAATGCAAGGTAAGCTGTACTTATTCCTTCCCTATTGGCCAACCAAGATATCTCCTATAATATAACATTAAATCAGTAAGAAAGAAAGAATCGAGGCTTTTGCACTAAATATTTCCAAGGCCAACATTGAAGTCAGTAAAGTGTCTAAACAAGTCTTTTGCCAGTTTGGTCGATAGCTAGTGTAATTTTGCAAATTTTAAGATACATGTGAACGGAAATTAAATTGGATTTAATTTTGATATGTTGTGTGAACATTTCCTTTCATTCACATACCATCTAGAATGCGGGTTTAAACTAAGTAGAATATGCATTCAAATTAATCGTTTTTTAAAACTTTGCAGAAGGAGTTTCTTGATAAGTACGAAAGTTTTGCCCAACTTGTGGCTAAGATTTATCCTACTGAGACAATCCCGTCTGTGGCGGAGATGAGAGACCTTTTAGCTTCCATGTAGAGGTTTATGTATGTATATATCTTTTTGTTTTTTCCATCTTATGTAAGGTATAATCTTTCTTGTGCTCTATTTAATTTTATTTATTCAATAAAGTGTATCTTTGTAGTTTTAATTGTTTGAAACGAGCATTTTAATCTTCGAACGAATGGGATGAACGAGTATCTTGCTTATGTGTAAGCATTTTCAAGATTTACGAGTGGTAATAACGTATCAGCTTAACACTGCATATTCATTTTAGCTTATTTTGAAAAACTAAATCGTTTTTTAGAGCTTTATCAGAAAATTATTCTACAAGTATGAGTTGTAGATATTTCATATATAATAATCTCAATTTTTGAACTTTAGAGTAGGGAGTATGAGTTGTCAAACAGAACACGTTGCTCTGCTTCAATGCTGAAACTGGTACATCTCAAGTCATGTTGAACACACCTGAGTACATAACTCGTATCCGGTGTACGTTAGATACTTGTGGGTACATTCCTCTTTTAAATAATTGGGTATCTAATGTACATGATATGTATTAGGTTTATCTTCCGGTTTAAAAGATAAAAACCTTTTTTTAGTGAAAAGAATAAATAAAAAAAAAAATCTTTGATTTTCTTGTTTTCATTCATGATGTTGTGTGTAATGTGTCCCTATTTGTGTATGGTGAGGACAAGTGACTAACGACGTAACTCCTTGTTCTTAATATCCTAAATCTTGTCAATGAATACTGAATGGAATTTGTTCGAAATTTGTCATTGTAAATCATTTGCAAATAAATGAGATTCATTTAAAGGGGTTATCTTTTTCTAAGTTGCTATTCTTTCTCTTGATTAGCTAAATTTAAAGGTGATTCTTTTAACACATGATGGATAACGAAACAATAAGATTCGAATTGTTAAAATGTGATATCATATTTGATAATATTTACTGTTGATTATCTACGTATAATAGATTTTTATTATGAGATATTACCTCTAGTCCTTTATCTAAGAAATTATATAAGAAACAAATAAGTATGTTTTGTTTTTGCCTAATTATAAAAAAATGTGAACCCATTTTTAAATTATCAATTACTAATTCTTTTCTATACTCAATTTATTATGAATTCTATTATTGATAAACTTGCTAGTTTTGCATGTATGTAAATGAATCCATTGACTTATTAACAATTTAAACCACGCTCAATGGTGAAAAATTTTATATCTTGACTTACAAGTAATGTTATTAGATATAATAATCACTTAAATCAATTTTGCGGGTACTTTTAGAACAAAAATTTAAATTTATGAAATTATTATTTAAAATTAACCAAATTATTTTAATTAATTTTGGTGAATTAATTATTTGTTTCTTACACATAGAATCAATAGTAGTATTTTTTTTAAGGCAATATATTTCACTGGACAAAAAGAGAAAATGTTGTAAATAAAATTCTAATTAAATGAATGGTATTTTGGAGGTATTATCATTAAATAGGAAAGAATTAGTTTTAAAAAATTTATATTTTAATCCAACAAATTATTTTTTGTTGCTTATATTTTAGGTAGTATTTTGTTTTTCACCAAAAAAAAGTTTCTTTGTAGTTTTTAATCAATTTATTCGTATTTATACACTATTAAAGTTTTTTATATATGTATATTTTTAAAAATTATGCTAATATACCCATCTTAGATTTTTGAAAAATCTGGTATCTCGTATTTATACCTAGTACTTATACCATACTCACTATGTAACATACTCCCTTTGGACCAAAATATAAGCAACAAAAAATCAACATGTATTGGCTTAAAATATAAATAAATTTCAATTAACTCTTTCTTATTTAATGATAATATCTCCAAATTATTTCTCATTTAATTAGACTTTTATTTATAGCATTCTCTATTTTTGTCATATGTAATTAATGTAAACGGTATTTTAGGAAATGAAATAACTTTTTTTTATAGAAAATATAAACATTAAATGATGTTAACTAATTTTATTGACGTGTGTGCGTTAATTTTATTTTTTTATATTTCAGTCCTGAGGAATTCGTTTCTAAGGTTATTTTTTCAATGGCTTGTTGCAACTCCTAGTTGTTGCAAGATTGCTTCTACTTAAGAACCACGATGGTTTAGGAATCCATTCTTCCACAACTTGTTACTCTTCACCCATCTCTCTTATTTTGCAAAATGTATTTTTGAGGATCACAAATGCAACCACATCAACCGCATTTTCTTAAAAAAATTGCAACATAACGAGTTATGACGTAACTACAACTGCAATTTAAAACGTTGCATGAGTTATGGACTCAACGATGCTAGCAAACACTTTTGTGTTTGTTAGAACAGTAACTCCATTCATGATAATAATCACATGGCAGGTCTCATTCTTAAGGTTGCCAAAGATGTCAGAGATGGCGATGGTCTCATTCACAACCATTTTGTCTTTTTTTGCATTTAAGTTTTTCTCAGTAGTAATGGACCCAAAACTCTCATCATCCATGGGTGATGGATTGAAGCACTTTGGTGCCATATAAGCCAAAGATAATGGGAAATGAGAGGCTATTTATAGAAGTGACCTATGGAGGTTAGCTGATGTTACAACTAACAATAACAGATTAAGTGCAATCGAAAATTAACAAACAACATATGAGCTCTGTTAGAAGAACATTTACACTGGACGTTGCTTGAAGATATTATTAAATTAAGCTGCATGACGATCTTAAATTAATTTGAAAAGAGAAAGAACAAAACACAATTCAGAAAATGTTGGAGAACAAGTCTTATGTTGCAAGATTAAAAATAAATAAAAAGATACTATATATAAGAAAGATCGAGAGTTGTGAATTTAAAGAGTTAAGACATTTTTGCACTGATAAACTATTGTTGAGTTAAAAGTAAGTATAGATTATGAATTACAAAATTAAGGAGTTAAATATATTTTTAGAGTTAGTAAATAAAAATGTATAAGAATTATTATTATAGCAAAAGTAAAATATAGACTTGTTTAACGAGTTTAGTAAATATTTATGCAAAACTAAATTAGTCCCTGGGAAAGTGTTGGTAAATAAATATTCTGTTGGTGAGTTAAAAGTAAATATAAATAAGAGTTACAAAATTAAAGAGTTAAATGTATTTTTAGAAAAATAAATTATTTATGCAAAAAAGTCACTAATCCATTCTCTTGTAATCTTAGATATGACCCACTCATGAATTTAACAAGAAAAAAAGAACAAACATCAAATTAATAACCGGGACAAGAGGGTGGTGTGATGAAACAATCTCCCAAAATACAAATTGAAAGACATTGCAAGGCAAAAACAAGAGCAACAAGAGTTGCTAGGTCAACTACTGGGATCACGTCATATTCTAAAGAGATAGATCATCCGTAAGGTTCGCAATTGATACCGCACCAGTTGACATACCTGCTTTGGATATTCATTAATGTAGCTCATTGACCAAAAATAGTGTCCTTAGGATACTCAACAAAGGGAACCTTTTTTTGCTCGAAACAAGAATCTTAACATAGATTTAGTATATGTTTGGTTAAACAGAAACAAGAGTCATGATCCATTACCCAAATTCACTTTAACCTCAAACATAATTTTACAACCGTAAATCAAACATTTGAAAGATAGTAAAAGAATAACAATTAATATATGAAACCTGTCTGCCTATCTGGTCCTTAATCCTAAAAGTACATGGATTACACAAATTTTCAAAGGTAACAACAAAAATGTGTAGTTTTATTTTATATGTCACGAATTTCCCTGTAATTATAAAATAAACATCCAATGGTTTTTTTTTGAATATTTTATTGTTACAGTATTTGCTTTTTGGCTTATATTATATATTAAACATATATGATATAATGTGAAAGTCATCTAAGTTGTATAAATAAAGTAGCCAAAAAATGACAGTAAATAAGAAAGAAAATTTGTAAGAAACCCGCCAAAAACAAGGAAAAAAGTGGGATAGTGATATTGACTTAAGTAATTTATGAGAGAAAAATATATACGATTATACGAAAGTAATTTTTAAAATTGCTATATTAATTAATTTTTTATCGGTGCTATAAATATAGTAATATTAAACGAAATATGAATCAAAAGCTTAATCTTAATATACCTCAAAACAATATATTTTTGTTACACGAGATATATTGACAGCTGCGAGTCATTTGATTGGAATGTAATTTGGAATGGGTATACTTGACAATATAAATCATTATTTTTGAAATGTTTTAAAATGTATTTTTTTACTGTTTTTTAAAATGTATTATTGAATTCATTCTTTGTTACATAGTTTTTTTTATTATCTGATAGTATTATTTTAATTGCAATGTTCTTGCAGCATGCATGTGTGATGACTGACAGCATATAAAATATATGCTCAGATTGGTGCCATTCAAAAAGAATCTCCTAAAGTGGACGTAAACTAGTAACTTCGTTGGCTATTTGATTCGGTGCACATTTTACAAAATACAATTTTTTTTATCACTGCCGTACGCGATTCAATTTAATATTTAAATTAAATTAATTTAAACACATATTTTAATTATATAACGATTTAAAATTACTTTTAATAAAATGACAGATGCTAACTAGTACCTATTGATTAGAATACTGGTTAAAGAAGTAAATAAAAAAATATATTGATATGTAAAAAAATGCGCTACTTTATAATTTTAAAATACGTTTTTATAACAGTAAAAATAAACGTTTCTATATGATTTACAGTAAAACGTTTTCTTTTTTAATTTTTTAAGCAGTGTAACATGATACTGTTTAAGAAGACTCTAATAAAATTAGTTTCACCAAACTACAAAATACCAAGCCTCAATGATTAGAAATTCTATTTCTCAATAATTAGGTTTTGTATTAATTTATTAGACATGAGATGAATAATATTTTAATATGTCATATAATATCTACTGTACATGAATTGAAAAGGTTCGATTCCTCATAAATATAAAAAAATAATAAAAATAATCCTTTATAAAAGAGTAAATCTTTCTTCCACTTCTTCTATAATTAAATATGTGTTTTGTGATGTGATAATAACTTTTAACCTTTAAGTCTTACTACATACTTATACATGAAATGTGAAAAAAATAAACAGAAAAATTCTATCTTATATGTTTAAAGCATTCACATATATATTAGAAATAATCAAATAACAATGACATTAAAAAACAAATACTATATATTAACCTTTTTTTTAATTATTTTTCTAATATCATAATTCATGCAACTATAATTCTTAATTAATAATTCATGGTTTACGGAAACTTTAACACATTAATCTCTAAAGATATACACGAGTCAACAGAAATGAAAGATATTTTTTGTCAATTTTATATCCTTCTATCTAATAGGTATTGTATGGAAGGTTGATTCATTATTAATTGACTTCGTATTGTAGATAATAAGTTGATAGTAATAGATACGAGGTTGTCGATGTTGTTAGCAACCAATAAAAACTAGTCGTCTTTTTATTTATTTATTTAAAAGTATAAGTAACTTTTATTATAGACAAATTTTATTTAAGTTGGCTAAAATTATTATAAATATAAAAAATTCTTCAATTAAATATTTAATATGATTATATATTCAAAGTTAATTTCTTTTCTAGAGTTAAAGTGAAAATTATTAGTTAAACTAGAATAATTACAAATCAATCAACGCACGTGTTTGGTGTGGTGTCGTCTTATTATTTAAAGTTTACGTCGGATTTATTAATTATTACTGAAATGTTGATCATTGATCATGATCTCAAACTAATCTTATGGAATCACGGACGGACTGATTAGTAAAAGGTTCTTAAAATAAGTCTTTCTTTAATTATTTTATAAATATATTTTTGAAAGCTTAACCTAAATTTTGGATACAATTTATATAGTATTTTTTTTTTTACTTGTTTAGTTTATCAAATTATCACACTCTATGTCTATAATATCTTACGGTAGATTGATCAGAAGAGAACGAGCACTGATATTGGTATGGCTTCACAAAGTAATCTCATTGTAATTAAAGATCTATTTGGTAAGAAAATATTTCATTATTATTTTTTTTTATTTTCATAACTAATTATAAAGCTGACATATTATTTTTACTATATTTTATAAACAATAAATAATATTTTTAAATTTTTTGTGAAAATAATTAAAAATAATATGATATTTTTGTAATTCTCTATAAAAATAAAAATATTTTATATATTATTATATGTTATCAATATTAACATAAAAGTTAACTTAAAATAACAAAAAATATACAAATACGTAATCTAAACATAGAATAGTGTATAAATTATGAAAAAAATAAATAAGAAATACAAAAAATTACCCGTGCAACCGAATCTAGTTTATTTGTGAAAAAGAAAAGGCATTCCCAAAAAAAATGAAAAATAAAATGCATCTATCTATGTTATCACTTCACAAATAAGACATTTTCGTTTAGTGGTTTTATCTTATTGAAAAGTTTCCGAAAGTGGTGTTGCCATCAGTTTTAAAAATGGCACTGTAGAAAGGGACAATATATGTTAGTGGAAGCAATTATAAAAGGAGAAGGAATTGAACACGTTTGTTTCATGCCAAAAAGGAATATATTATCAGTGAAGCACGAACCCTTATTGCTATTTCATTAGCATCTTCAAACTTGTCTACACTTTTTGTGGTCGGAGCATATATATATATAGGAACTTATATCTTATCTGTGGTCGATTTTCGTGGCAGAAATAATTGATGCAACTTTCACAACTATCACATTTATTAGTGTAATGGATAATAGAATTAATTTTGAGAACTCACTACTCAGTCTCAAATACGATGGACGGTATCCGTTGCCCCTCCAAAACTTAAATTTAATTCAAATTCTCTTTACTATCATAGGGGTGTGTACTCATGCATGTCTGAGTCTAATGCTATTGTGCATATTTGAATTCATGTTGCATTCTATAAAATCATGTTAAACTGTTGACACACTCCATTGGTGGTAGCGGTGACATGGATTGGTGATGATAATATAATGATGGGTTAATAATGATAATATTAATAAAAACTAATATGATAATTGAAATATTTTTTATGTGATAAATTTTTTACATATTTAATTTTTGTTTTGTGATTGTTTTAGAGATTTTGGTTATATTTAATAAAATATTTTCATTAGTTTCTAATTTTTTTTATTAGTTTAGTTGAAAAAATTTATTTGACGATTTGATAAACAAGATTTTTTTAGTACCTACTAACATTTTTGGAAATATTAATTGAAGTTTCTAATTTTTTATATTTTTTTATTTTTATTTTTAATATATTTATCCAATTTTCTAATTATTTTTTAAAAATAAATCATAATTTTATTATTTTTCTATCATTTTACACTTTTCAATAATTTTAACGGTTAGATTTATCAAACACTTATAATTTAATAAACTGATTTTTCAATTTTCAGCTACCAATTTTTAACTAACTTTCCAACTAATTTTACCTAACATAATCTTGATAATTACATGATATTTAGATTCAAATTTTATGTATTTTTATCTTAATGATCTATTATTTTTAATTCTGATTTGATGATTGTTATTAATTATTTTAATATAAGGAAGTTATCTCACTTTTTGTTAGAATTTCATACTAAATTTTATTAACTTTTACAATAATAATTTTGAAACGCAAATCATTTAATTTTGAACTCGTGTTTAACTGAAATTAACTTTACGAATTAATTTTATTTAAAATGAATAACAAACACTCTCCCAAAACAAACATTATACAGTTGCATAGGCTGAATAACAATTCTACAAGTGCAGCCACATTCTACCCAGTGTTACGAATTTAGTTTCATCTGGTGTTTGAAATCTAGAAGAGAGAGGATTCGTAAAGTTTTAAATGAGTTTTGAGCACTGTAATTAGGATCAAACCACTTTTAAGTTGATTTCATATTATTCTAGCTTGATCTATAAAATATACGTGCGAACAGTTACATATACAAATAAAAATTTGTACTGTTGAGTATTTCTTGTACCCATTTATATCTATTCTTTTGGCTGAAAAACATCTCAATATTTTTTTTTTGTCAAATTATTAAATTAATGAATTCTGCTAGAATATGTGCCAACAACTAGACGTTGGTAGAAGCAGAGTTGACCATAAAGTTCTTCTCTGCCACCCAATCTGGTTAATACTTTAATTACTCGACCAGTGCACATAGGGACTAGGTATATTTTAATCCTTTTTAAACATAGAGGTATAGTCCTTGTTGATTTTAAAATTTAAGTAACGAATTAAATGGGTTATGGCCCACAGCCTAACCCGCTATCTTGGCAAATATTAATGTATTGCTAATGGGAATTGGAACAACTCAATGCAAAAAGACCAACATAATTTTTTTTAAAAAAATTATCATATGAACCATAAGTATTTGAACTTCTACTCAAGACTTGTATTGTCATCGCATGAGTTATAATAGTTTTTAAATTGAATTTTGATATTTATAGTATGTTTGAGTTATCATTCAATTCTCTTGAATTACTTTTGTATAAGGGTAGTCTTGTTGTGTGTTTGATTTGATGTTAGATAATTGATTTTAAGTCTAAAATTGATTTTATATTTATTTTTGCATATTTAATTTCACATTGCAGAAGATTTTAAAAGGAGAAGGAATTGAACACGTTTGTTTCATGCCAAAAAGGAATATAAAGAAATCATCTTTCTTATTCTTTTCCCGAATCCTACTATTAAGAGAGATGTTGATTTCTTAAAATATCATATTCTGTAATCAAAACATCCAAACATAAATCACATAGCCAATGTTGATCCAAACAAGTAATTCATATTTTTGCCTCAAACATACTTATAAAAGCTCACAAATGATAGCCCAGATATGCTACTAGTACTTTGTCCTCTGCATGACAAATCCAAAACTCAGTCTAAGCTACAAGTACTAATGTTGTGTATGACTTGACATAAAATAAAATTTGAGCATCAATATGATATGTTATGATAATCTTGTCTTTTAAGTATGTGGTCATGAGTTTGATTTCTGCTTCGTGTGTATAAAAAAATATTTATTGGAAAAATTAATCTCTTAAATGATTCTTGATACTTTAAAAAATTAATCATTATTTTTTTACTAAGGATAGCTGGTTAAAAAAATTGAGTTGAATTGAAAATTAACTGAATCTTTTGTAAATTTTCATGTTTCCTTAAATAAGCCATGTATGATGTATCTGTATTATGTACTTCGAAAGACATTAAAAAATAAAAATTAAATAAAGGTGCAGGTTGGCTAATTCAATTCAGTCCATCATGATCAGTTCTGGAGTGGATGAACCAACCCACATATGTGAAAGGATGGCTAACCTATGGACGGAATGCTGCATTTTGACTTTTGAATGTAATAAAATAAAATAAAATAAAAATAATAACTTACTTTATTAGTACTCCACTAAAGTATAATTAATTCACATGAGATGGACGTGTTTTGGGCGGCAGTGAGAACCAAGAGACCACACGGCTTGACTTTGAAGCTAAAGAATAAAGATATTGGTTTGTGAAGTTGTGAGAAACAGAATCAATAAGATTGGCGACGGTTATGTTTATTGCTGTTTTGTGTGGCTCTTTCTGACTTTGACGTCAGAGACATAGGAACATCTGGTAGAAGAAAAGGTGAAATCTTACCAAAATGTTTCTTATTCTCATTCTCATTTTTTATATTTATAATTAAAAAGTAGTACTTTATTTTTTCTTCTAATTTTTCTGTATATTTTTAAAAAATAAAAAGATAATATTATTATAATTACAAACTACAAAGTAAACAAATATTTCTCAAATCAAACTACTTTTAGTGAGAAAATCATGTTTGATTCTCTTTATATAAATAAAATTTGAATCAACAACAGTAAGTCAATCATATATGCTTGAAAGTGAGATTAGTCTCTTATTCAATAATTTTTGGAGAGAACATCCAGATAAATTTAAACTCATGAATACTTCTAGTGATATCTCACTTAGAAAAAAGAAATTATTTATGATTTTATTATAAAAAATGAAATAAAATAAATAATAAAAAGATACATCAAACACATTCATCCAACCACTAGCATTCTATTCTCGTTTATGTCGGGCTTTCAGTTTAACGAGTTAACTCGAGAATCACGAATAGCGTGAGGCTTAATTATGTTAATGTTGAGTTTTGTCGTCAAGTTCAAACTTCAAACTTAGTAGCTTTGACCTCATTTTGCATGTTGAATTTGGATCACGCGTACAACTTGCCGCTGCTATGTTTGGCGACGGTGTCTAGGGTACGCCAGTAAAACTGGTGCGTAAGATACGAAAGTAAATTGTGACCGTTGGATCAAAATTTTAAGATTTTTTAGTAACTGGAAACCGATACCCAAAATAGTGTTTCGGTCATTCATTATTGTGCTTTGATTTTGCAGCCGTATCAGAGGTTTGGTTTGATTACCGTTGTAACCTTCAATGTGACACTCTTTTTCATATTGTTATATTATATTTAGCTTTATACAAATGTAATATATTGACATTTTTTTATCTATAGGTTATTTCATAAAATACTAAAAGTAGTATTTTGATTTAACTTATTTAATATTTATTTCTTTTTATTTAGGAAATTAATATTTATTTCTTAGAAGAAGAAAACAACTTAAATTAAGTTTTGAAAAGAATTTTTTAAAAAGGTAATTCTTAATTAAACTAAAAATAAATAAAAGGCTAATTTTAAGAGTTTTTGTTTTCTATTTTCCTTGTTTTTGAATTTAAAATCTCAAAAGTCAAGAAACACAAAAAAAATTAAACTTGAAAATAACTTTTAAGCTTGAATTTTTCTTAGGTTTTAAAGCATGTGCAAATGTATTAAGATGTCACATAGAATTGGTACATATAGTCAAATGGAGTATATTGTTAGTAAATCAACTTCTATCGTATTGGACTAAGTTTATTCCTAATTTTTAATATGATATTATAATCTAATTTTAATATTAGATCACCTTGTAAATTTCATACTCTATTCATTCTTGGATGTAATGAAATATGTCAAGATCTCACGTTGACCAATATACTCGTCTAAAGAAATTATTAGAAAATTTGAGTAGAATTTTCTAGATAGTTTGAGAAATTATTTCCTTCACCTAACTATGAAGATTAATTCATCCTTAATTTTAATATTTTATGGAAATGAGTGAATAGCAATAACAATAGAAGATATAATTAAATTAAAAAGAAAAAAAGGGAAGTCGTGGAGCATCACATGACTTCAAAGTCATGTAGTTCCACACGAATCCTAATAAAAAAGAAAAAAATTGAAAAATTGAAAAAAAATAGTAAAAAATTTTTGTAATTTTATAGATAAACTTATCAAATATTGGGGTGCAGTTAGCAATTATTTACTATATATACTTAAACGTCATAAGTACTGTCACGACTTTAAAGTCGTGAGGAGGGGTGCAGATAGAAAAAACAAAATAACTTCAAAATAATGAGGTGCAGATAGCAAAACAAAAACAAAACTATATGACTTTAATGAGGTGCAACGGATATGTGTTTCTTTCATTTGAATCATTGTAGTGAGTTGCTCATCATGCACAACAGTTTCATCAATTATTGCAACATGTTGATCGGCTATTGAGACTTATTGGGTTACTGGTTCGTTAAAAATAGCTAAAATTTGTATTTGACAAAAACGTTTTGAGTAGTTGGATTATGTTATCACCTTTAAGAAGTCTTCATCGTTTTTCAACTCTATTATGTCACATTTGATTATTTGTGAAGTATGTATTACTTTTTTCAGACAATTGGGTAAATTACAAATTTTTGTCAATTTTGAATATCATTTTACTCTGGTATATGGTGCACCAAAACGTCCATTATTACTTTTAGACTTAAATTTAAATTGTGAGTTGTCAAATCAGTGTCAATTTTGTTGGTGAAACATCTATTATTTTTTTGAGAGACTTGGATAAATTGTAAACTGTTGTAAATTTCGAATAAGATGTCCAACTAATAGGAGAAATAGAAAAGGTTGACCAATATGAACAATAATATGAACTAATATGAATGACAAAGAAAAAGGTCAACCAAAGCGTTGCTTTATCGATAGAGTAATAGGTCATTTAAAAATGGATGTTTTCACCATCCTGAAAGTTCTAGTCAAGCAATTTAATGTTCTATTTTTTTTAACTATTTATGTTATAAAGTTATATGCTTTAATTTAATCTTCATTTAATGAACTTTGTTAATTTCTTATTTTCTTTAATATACTATTTTCCATTTTTTGCTAATATTTTTTAAATATATTTTTAAATAAGTCATCAATATTTAAAATAAATTATGTTATAATATTTTTTATCTCAGAATTTCATTATATTATAATTTTATAATAAACATATTTATGTATTATAATATTGATTCTCAAAATTAAATTATTATTATGTGCAAGTACACATGTTAAATACTATTTAGAATTAATTTGTTCTTATTTATATTATTTAATTTTATTATTTTTAAATTAAATTATTTTTTAATAATAAACATGTATCTTTTGGTAAATAAAATTGCTACATGTCTCTACTTATGATTGAAATACTCCATAACCTCCTCAATTTTTTTTTTTTTTGTTTTTGGTACCTTGCTCCTAATAATAATATATATTTAATTTTGCTGGAAAAAATGATAATATTGTTTATTTATATATTCTATTGTTATTGTTATTTACTCATTTTCATAAATATTAAAATTAAGGATGAATTAATCTTCATAGTTAGGTGAAGGAAATAATTTCACAAACTATCTTGAAAATTTTACTGAAGTTTTCTAATAATTTCTTTAGACGTATATTGGTCAGCGTGAGATCTTTACATATTTCGTTACATCCAAAAATGAATAAAGTATGAAATTTACAGGTGATCTAATATTAAATTAGATTATAATACCATATTAAAAATTGAGAATAAACTTAGTCTAATATGATAGAAGTTAATTTACTAACAATATACTCCATTTGACTATATATACCAATTTTATGTGACATCTTAATACATATGTACCTGCTTTAAAACCTAAGAAAATTTCAAAAGAAAATTTCAAGGTTAAAAGTTATTTTCAAGTTTAAATTTTTTTGTGTTTCTTGACTTTTGAGATTTTAAATTCAAAAACAAGGAAGATAGAAAACAAAAACTCTTAAAATTAGCCTTTTATTTATTTTTAGTTTGATTAAGAATTACCTTTTTAAAAAATTCTTTTCAAAACTTAATTTAAGTTGTTTTCTTCTTTTAAGAAATAAATATTAATTTCCTATATAAAAAGAAATAAATATTAAATAAGTTAAATCAAAATACTACTTTTAGTACTTTATGAAATAACCTATAGATAAAAAAAGTCAATATATTACATTTGTATAAAGCTAAATATAATATAAAAATATGAAAAAGAGTGTCAGATTGAAGGGTACAACTGTAATCAAACCAAACCTATGCTACGGCTGCAAAATCAAAGCACAATAATGAATGATCGAAACACTATTCTGGATATCGGTTTTCAAGTTACTAAAAAATCTTAAAATTTTAATCCAACGGTCACTTACGCACCAATTTTATTGGCGTACCTTAGACACCGTCATGTTTGGCTGCTAAAACTTGAAAATCTGGGGTAAAAAGATTTTTTCTTTTCGTTGAAGCAAAATAGATTCAAAATATTAATAAAATATTTTTAATAGAAAATCATACATATTGACCACACTAAAGAGTAGTATGCTCAGGTTATTTACTTGGACTAATAAAACCCACGTGAAATTTCATCAACAATTAAAAAAAGAAGAGCATCTTGTATATAAAAGAAGTTAATATTAATATTTACAATTAAAACATTGAATGCAAGTGTTAATCAGTGTTTTTGAATGCTTAATTGAAAGAAAGAAGAAAGTTATCGAAGTTGAAAAATCATAAAAAAAGAAGATAGAAGACATTTGACTACATAGAAAGAAAAGAAGTTGAAGGACTCGCCTCCCTATAACCCTATTAGACAAAAGGTTTCCGCGTAGTCCATTCTACCTAATTACATTCCCTACTAATAGTTTGGATCCAACTGTACTAAAACTATTTTAGGTGTCACTCAACAAGTGACTTAAACGTGACAAGGTTAATTAAGACCCAAATTATTTTTCATGAGTTGGATTGATTGGAATTCATGTTACATACATCCATGATCAACAATGGATCATTTCATAGGTTAATTACCATCTTAGCACACACAACTAACCTAATTAATCACACTGTTTTATTCAAGTGCGTGGTGTTGGCGGCTAATTTATTTTTCAAACCCATATATGTGCCAATCTATCCTATGCTATTTCTAAATCTATTTTTTTTGTAAATATATAGCACTTTAGCTGACTAGGTTTTTCATTTACAGAAAAATTTGATTATTTCACTTTATTATTTTCTTTAAGAATTTAAGAGTCATCCTTTATGCATAAACATTGATAAAATATGAATAATTTGCCGTCAGAGATGCCGTACGTACTCTATAAAATACGTAGTACGATACAAATGATAATAATTATGTTGAACAAAGAATAAATGAATTTTTACATATTCATGCACTACCTATTATATAATTAGCTAAAATTTTATATTGTTATTTTTTTGTCATATATTGTTATCATTTAGCACTTAGTCTTTAAAATACATCCTTTACTTTAACCTATCTAGATTCAGACAGATTATAAAGAGGAGTTATGTACTTTAATAAAATAACCGAAAATGAGGTATCGTCAAACTTGGAGTTATTTGTTTCAAATTAAACAATTGAAAATCTATTAATAAATAGGCACTAAGTATTAAAACGATAAATTGAAGTGACTTACAAATAAATTAAAGTGATATGTCTGGAAAACTGAATTTAGCACGTGTTAAGAATATTTTATTTTGAAAATAATTACCTTTTTGCAATTTAAAATAACAACTATTCTCTAAAAGACTAAAATTAAGTTAAAACCATTGTAGTTGGAACTTGGAAGTGGGTCAAGTAAGATAGGATGAAAAATAAGAATATTATGTTAAATTGGCACGTGGGGGGTTCAAAAAGCCGTGTTGCCTAGTTGGCTGCTCTGACTTCTCTTTTTTTTAATAATTAATACAAGTCTATATTCCCAGGCTGCACATATGACTATAATGTTTCGTGTAACATGTATAGAATCCCTATTCAACTCTCGTTAAATTGCTAAAAATGTTTCTACACAAATTAAAAATAGAATCGTTAAATGAGTTTAGAGGTGATCACGAGTATTTGTGTCTAAATATTTATAAGAATGGGTGTTATTACAAAGTTAATAATGTGTGCATAATTTTCTCACCAAGTTTATTAATATTTAATGTAATAGAGCATTCATTATTAATGATGAAAATGCCTAATATAGATTCTCATTAATTCAATCTATTTATATATTTTACTTAAATTTTAAAATATTTGTGAAACGCGTGAAAAATTTACTAATTAGTTTATATGTTTCTTATATATTGGAATCGAATTTTGTTTGTTATAAGTACTACTCATGCACAAAATGTTTTGTAATTAATTATATTATTATGTTTGATTTTGAATTTCGCTAAATACATTATTTGTTATATTTTTTGTAGTTAAAACTTTTGTTTAACTAAAATACGGAAAATAAATTTAGGTATAGTGACAATAAAATACGAAGAGACGACACTGAAATTATTATTCTCATAGATATAGGTATAGTGACAAATACAAACTTTAATATGATGTAAAAGTAGAATCAATTCGATTGGATGGAGGAACATGATAGAATGGCAAAATATGCCAAAATGCATCAGAGATGTAAATCCATTTTTCAATATATGAAATGAAATTAATGATACACCATGCCCATGTTTATATAGTAGAGAGAGCATGCAGTTAGCAGTGAAGAGCACCATGACCATGCTATATCAATATAGCTATATGCGCCATACGATATTGCAGCATATCAGTTTACTGTCCAACTGATTAATACTTCAACTATATATCTAACAACCAAAATTATGATTCTTTAACCATGCGAGTTAATTAGTTGCATATCTAATTAGCTGTAACCAAAAAAAATTAAAATCCAAAAGTTTTATTTTATTTAAGATATTTACATTTAATTCGTTTAAAATACGCATAGATACCATTAAAAAAAAACTCATAGATACTATATAATTACTGCAAAATAATAACCATAATTTAAAAGAGAAAAGGGTCATAACTATTTTACTTTATTAAGAAAAAATTAAACACTTTATAACTCATGTTTGTTTGAACTTGTAAATTTTGAAAAATAGTTATTATTTCAAATAAATCAAACTAAAATTGAACTCTTTGAAAATAGCTGAATCAACTAATAAACTTCTGGGTTTCGACGTATTCGTTGCAGCACTACCCCCAGCAAGAAACTACCGCGAGAGAAAATAATTTATCAATGGTAATTGAGATGGTGGACAAAATCTAACAAGTTTTTGAGCACTTCCATTTAGAAATTAAACAACACTATTGAACCCACGACACGACTGCATAATATAATTTTTTGTCCTTCAATAAAAATATATTTATTTAAATTTTTTAATCAGTGTCCTAACATTATTCAAAATGATATTGCTAGTGCTGCACATTGTACTGTGCAATGTGCACATTGCACACCTAGTGCTTGAAACAGAAAATAATAATCCATATTCACGATCTGTTGCGGTACACTGTATAGTGTAGACCTAAGAAATAATAATGTATTAAGTTAGAGAACAATTAATAGTATCGACGGAGCCAGGAATGGACAACAGGGACCAAATTTCGTTCATCAAATATGCAAATATACATAAAAATTTATATAAAAATTCTAAATGTTAATTATGATAGTAATTTATCAAAATATTACATATACCGATCATTAGTATCATAAGATAAATTAAACATTTTTTAAGAGATAAAATGAAAATTATAATAAACTAAATTGTTATACAATTTATTGTATATACATAACTAATTGTATAATTTAAATAAAGTTAAAGAAATTATTACATATACAAATTATTAATTAAATTACTAATAAAAAATATAAATTAGAAAATAGTCCAAACTGATCTTTTAATTTTTTATTGATTTGGAAGGATTTTTGAATAAACGTAACATATTGTTTTTTAATCTATGATTGGAAAATATAATTGCACAGTACACATTGAAGAAGATTTTTATCCATGATAATGGAGATAACGAACCAAATCTCAAAAAGTTTGCGAGCACTTCCATTCGGAAAACAACATTCCGTGACTGGACTCAGCACTTCCATGGGAAATGATTGTTTTATTTTATGTTTACCCATTTATAGTAAATTTTCTCACATTATTAACACTTTGTTTTATAGAAAATTCGTAAAAGAATGGTATGTTATAACTATCAATAAAATAAAAATATTACCTTAAACAAAACGAACTTTATTTCTTTATTCTTTCCCAAAAATAATAGGGGGCGGTAGATAAACTCGGTACAGGTTGTTTCTGCTTACCCTCATTAGGGGTCTGTAATTCTGTATAACATTAAGCTCATATTAGTACTATCTTTTAAATAGAGTTTGAGTCTTCCAAATAAAAAATAACATAATTAAAAGGAGAGAACTATATAAAAGATAATTAATTAGATTCTGTAGTAAAAATTAACTATCAACAATATATGCAAGAATTTTAAATAATGGTTTTAAGTTTGATAGCTAAATATGTAATTTCATCTTAATTAATGGTGCTTAACTAATGTTTCATGTCTATGAGCTACTTAAATTAAAGAGTAATTAATAGTTTTGAATCCAATTCCTGATTATACAATTAATATAAATATGTAGAATATGAACTTTATTGTCTAACTACATGGGTGTCTTGAACCTAGGGCCCAATAATGACACTCAAAGAGCAAGTATATATTTGAATTTGAATTCAAAATAGGATGTACAAATTCTGAAACAAATATAATAATCCACAAGGTTAGTATTACAAAAGAAAGAGTTTGTATGTTTTTGCAAATTCCATTTTGCTCCAAGCGTCATTTGCAACCGAAAACCATTAAACCAGGCTAATACAGACTTTCATGTACATATGTTCTACTTCATTTAAACAATATTGTCGTTTATAAATAAAAATTACACGTGCTATAGTGAAACAAAAAAAAGAAAAGAAAAAAAGAAGCAGCGTGCACACAAGCGAGAGGCAAGGCAAGGCATGCCGGAAAAAGAAAGAATTAAAGCACAAAATTGACGATTCCAACCTTAGTCTCCGTTTTTCAGGTCAATAAAAAAGACCGCGCTCTTCTATGGTCAGCACATCACCATTCAACATTTCAACTTATCTCTATATATAATACCAATACCCCTCATCATCGAATCAACACAACACACTTACACAGCCACCAACACGCCAACGACAAACACAACACTGAAACTAAACACGAACACCCAAAACAACATTATTCCCCAAACCCAAAAATGGCATCCTCAGCCTCCACCACGCTGTACTCTCCCTTCCTGCGACTAGAATTCCCCTCCACAACAAAAAAACGATCTTCATCAATTATTCGTGTTCCCTCCATCAGAGCCTCTGTCTCCGAGAAACCACCGCTACCGGCTGTGTCGGTTACCTCCCCGGAGCCCAGCAAGCTCCCGATCCGCAAAATCCCCGGCGACTGCGGGTTCCCGGTGATCGGGCCCTTCAAGGATCGGCAAGACTATTTCTACAACCAGGGCCGCGACGAGTTCTTCAAGTCCCGCATCCAAAAGTACCAGTCAACGGTCTTCCGTACCAACATGCCACCTGGCCCCTTACTCGCCCCCAACCCAAACGTCGTCGTTCTCCTCGACGCAAAAACCTTCCCCATCCTCTTCGACAACTCCAAGGTCGAGAAAAAAGATGTTTTCACTGGAACCTTCATGCCTTCCACCGAACTCACCGGCGGCTACAGAGTCCTCTCATACCTCGACCCCTCCGAACCCAAACACGCCCCCCTCAAGCAACTCATGTTCTTCCTCCTCAAATCACGACGCGCCCACGTCATCTCTGAGTTCCACGCCTCCTACAATGAACTCTTCCACGCGCTCGAAGCCAACCTCGCCGAAGCTGGCAAAGCCAGCTTCGGCGACGCCAACGACCAAGCCGCCTTCAACTTCTTAGCACGCTCCCTCTTCAACTCCAACCCCGCCGACACCAAGCTGGGCCGCGACGGCCCAAAAATCGTTCAGAAATGGGTCCTCTTTCAGCTGGGTCCAATCCTCCGATTAGGCCTCCCTCAATTCTTGGAAGAATCAACAATCCGAAGCTTCCGCCTACCGTTCTCTCTGATAAAAAAAGATTACCAGAGACTCTACGATTTCTTCTACGAGTCTTCTGGTTTTGTGCTAGACGAAGCGGAGCGATTGGGGATCACGCGCGATGAGGCTTGCCATAATTTGTTATTCGCCACGTGCTTCAACTCCTTCGGCGGGATGAAGCTGTTCTTCCCGAACGTGTTGAAGTGGATCGGACGTGCAGGGGTGAAGCTCCACGCGCGCCTGGCGGAAGAGATTCGCTCCGCCGTGAGAGGCGCCGGCGGGGAGATCACCATGGCGGCGATGGAGAACATGCCGCTGATGAAGTCGGTGGTGTACGAGGCGTTCCGCATCGACCCGCCCGTGCCGTTGCAGTTCGGGAGGGCGAAGAGGGACTTGATCATCGAGAGCCACGACCACGCGTTTCAGGTTTTTTTTTTTTTATTTATATTTTTTATCAACAAACAAACTTTAGTTAATAGTTTTTTTTAGCGGGAAATGAAAGTCACCATTTTTTCTGATTTCCTTTTGTCATCAAGTTAATTCTATAATATGAGCACCCGTGTTTCAGGTGAAGGAAGGGGAAATGCTGTTCGGATACCAACCGTTTGCGACGAAGGATCCTAGGATCTTCGAGAGGGCCGAGGAGTTTGTCGGGGACAGGTTCGTCGGGGAGGAAGGGGAGAAGCTCCTCAAACACGTGCTGTGGTCCAATGGCCCTGAGACCGAGTCTCCGACAATTGGGAACAAGCAATGCGCCGGAAAAGACTTCGTCACCTTGGTTTCGAGGCTTCTCGTCGTTGAGTTTTTTCTTCGCTACGACTCGTTCGAGATTCAAGTGGGAACTTCTCCCTTGGGTTCTTCCGTTACTATTACTTCCCTAAAGAGAGCAAGCTTTTAGTTAATAAATTAACAATTAATAATTGTTATTAATTTTGTTTTTGACCGGGTAGGATGATGATAGTATGTGTTAATTTATAAGTTTATTGTATGGTTACATTTTACATAAAATGTCTTGATTTGATTTTCTTCCTATAATTAAGTCTTACCTAGTCTAGAAGAAACATTCAACTAAGAAAAGTGTGATTTATTCTTAGTCTTCAGGCAGCTTTTCAGCTTCATAACGGTAACTTATACTTTTAACATTTCATTATTATAATTGAAAGGTAAATAATTATTTGTCATTAAATATATATAGTATTATAAATTTGTTTTTAAAAGATGAAAATTTAAATTTTAATTCTAGATATGAAAAAAGTGCGATAAATCTATTAATTTTCATTAGTTACTGTTAATGAAAGAGACTATGTGATATATTTAATGACGAATTTGTTGAAATTCTACATATTCAGGAACAAAAATAATTATTTATTCAAAATAATTTAATCTTTATCTTCTTCTCATTTTTTAATTGTTGTAAGCATAACATTATAATGAATACTTAAAATAATAATAAAACAATTACAAGTTAGAACAAATATAATAATAAGTATAATATTGATTAATAAACATATTCTGTCTATTACTTTGAAATTTCTGTTGTCATAGTACTTTAACCAAAATATGAGATTCAAACAAAAATGCATAGTCATTAAGTTAATCTTTAAAAAAAATAAGACTCAACTTAATTTTGTCATTACCTAATGTTATCACAATAAAAATTTCAGATTAACATACATATATATATATATATATATATTAATCAATATTATGTTTATTATTATGTTTGTTTTAATTTATGATTGTTTTCCTATTTTTTAAGTGTTTGTTGTAATATGTTTGCAACGATTAAAAAAGAAGGGAAGATGAAGATTAAATTATATTTTGGGTAAATAGTTATTTTCATTCATAAATATGTAAAGCGTTGGCAAATTCGTTTCTGAATGTGTCACTTAGACTCTTTTATTAATGGTAATGGACGGAAGTTAACGAATGGACAAATTTGTTACCCTTTTTTATTTTCGACAATTAAAATTTAAATTTATATCTTTCTAGGACAAATTTATCAGCACTTTATATATTCAGGATAAAATTAATTATTTATCCTATTATGAATGTCAGAGTTTTAAGCAATCATTATATTTCATGGGGTTACAGAGGTGATTACTGTTACTAAATTGAGATTGGTCGATCGACAAGGACTATATGAGAAAAATCATGGATCCATTGGCTAGCAATTGACTGACGAGGATCGAGTGGGAGACAGTTGGCAAATGATCGGTGAGATACAAATTTATGTTAATGTTAACAGACTTGTAAGAGAATCTTTAGTGCTAGATCTTGAGTTCAAGATCTGATTTTCACTATATCTTCTAATAAAGGAGGTGAATAGATTTCCAATATAAAAAATTAGTTCTTATAAAAGAATCCTGAAAATCTGCATATTGTTAAAAAAAATTATTTTTTCTTCTTTTTCTCTAATATCTCAAAATGAGATCTACTACTAAAGAAAAAAAATGAAAAAATATTAAAAAATATTCAATCTTAAATAATATTATGAGAATCATGAAAAATAATCTAAAATCCTAACTTAAAATCTATTAATAAAAAAACTTTAATGAAATATTTTCCACTAGATTGTACACTAGGACTTTAGATTATTGTGGTCTAATAATAGCTTTGTGGCGGGGCAACGTGCACTCCATTATAACTAGTGGAAGCTACTACGAGTCTAGGAAATTCATAATGTGCGTGCACTCCAATATTGAAGAATGAACAAGAAGATAAAGTGAGTTGGGCCCTCAGTTTGTTGTGACTTTGAGCCAATTGTACTATATCGATTTTGTTTTTTTAATTAATAAATTGTATAATATACTGCAAGAATTGCATGCTATTATTAGCTAACTTTTTCTCCTTTGCCATGTTTTAATAGTGGTCTGAACCAAATAGTTAAATTCAAAAAAAGAAAAGAGAGAACAAAATAATTGAGATCACGTATTTCATTCAGTTAGATTTTTTTTTTATTTTAAAAATCTCTTTAAGAAATTTATAAATGTAATTGTTTTTTTTAAATTAATTCAAATATACAGCCCATGGTTAGTTAGGAAAAAGATCCGCAACTGTCATTTCATCTGTAATGCCAGAGATTATAATGTTTTTGCAACCATAATTAGAGTCGTATTAGTTGAATTTATTCATAACCTTCTTTTTTTCAAAAACTTTGGGTAAGAGATGAAGATGTAAGCAAAAAATGACTAAATTACTTTAACAAACATTTTAATGGGAATGAAAAAAAGAGTGAGGCGGATTTGAAGGACGTTTTTGATGATCTGAATAGAAAATTTGTGCACATAATTAATACACATGAAATTAAGAAGACTTTAAAGAGAATGAAGAATAATAAAGCTTTGGGTCTTGATGACGTCCCAATTGAAGTGTGGAGAGGTTTGGGAGATGTGACAATAAAAGGTTGAAGTTATGGAAGAGAATTATCGAACATCACCTAAGGAGGGATACCAAGGTTTTCGTAAATCAATTTGGATTTATGCCAGGAAGATGTACCATGGAAGCTATCTGTCTTCTTGATGAGACAATTAATGGAAATGTATAGGGAAAAGAAGAAAGAATAACATATGATGTTCATAGATCTTGAGAAAGTATATGATAGAGTTCCAAGAGAGGTCTCATGGTGGACTCTTGAGAAGAAAAAAGTAACATTAAAGTATGTTAATGCAATTAAGAATATGTACGATGGGGCAACCACATGCGTGAAAGCTTATAATGGAACATCAAAATATTTCCCTATCACGGTACGTGTTCACCAAGGTTCAGCTCTTAGTCCTTACCTCTTTGCCTTAGTAATGGATGAACTAACGAAAGATATTCAAGAAGAAGTGTCGTGATGTATGCTTTTTGTAGATGATATTGTGCTTATTGATGAGACCAAAGATGATGTTAATAGGAAATTGGAATTGTGGAGAAACACTTTGGAGTCTAAAGGATTCACGATAAGGAAAAACAAGAATGAGTATATGAAGTGTGAATTTTCGAGAGTAAGATGGTGATCAAGACACAGTGCATTTACTTGGTCAAGAGGTACCCAAGAAAGATGTTTTTAGATACTTGGGGTCAATGTTGCAAAAAGATGGTGAGATTGATGAAGATGTAAATCATAGAATTAGAGCAGGGTGGATGAAATGGCAGAGTGCATCAGAGTTTTTGTGTGACTGCAAAATTTCTCTTAAGATGAAAGGAAAATTCTATAGAACAGTTGTAAAACCGACAATGCTATATGGAGCGGAATGCTGGCCAGCACATAGGCAACATGAGCATAAAATAGGGGTAGTAGAAATGAGGATGTTAAGGTGGATGTGTGGATATACGAAGATGGATAAGATAAAAAATGAAGATATTCGAAAAAAGGTATGAGTGGTACCGGTATGTGAAAAGATGAGGGAACATAGATTGAGGTAGTTTGGGCACGTTATGAGACGGCCATTGGATGTTCCCGTAAGAACAAGAGTTGTTACCAAGAGCTCGACACAAAGAGAGGTAAAGGTCGACCGAAACTTACATGGGGAAAGATAGTTAAACAAGACCTAATGGAGTGAGATATAGATTGGCGGATGATATGTCTTAGAACGGAATGGAGAAAATTTATAAGCTTGATGGAGGGTTAAACCCATTAGTTGTTCTATGTTCCAGTCACTTTTTTCTTCCCCTCCCCCTTTCTCTTTCTGTCACATTTACGATTTATCATTGGGTTCATCTACCACCAACACCAATTAACTTAGGTTAAAGGTGTTGTTGATATTGATGTTGATTCATAACCTTCTGTAACATAAAGGATATCATCATAAAATTCCAACTATGAATTTATGACTGTAATTTAAAATCGTGGTTAAATGATGAAGATGTGATAGTGTTGAAATATAAGTATGTATTTTAAATATTTTGTATTTGTATACTTATAAAATATCATTACCAAAAAAAATACTTATAAAAGGTGTTACGCTAGTGACTTAGTGTTATAGACTATAGTGTAGTCTCTAACGGGATAAAAAACTCTAGTACTTATAAAAGAGCATGCAGGGAGTCAACCATGGTAACAATGAAAATAAGATAATTAGTGCTCCAATTGTTAAAAGTATTTGTTTATGATATTCAGTTAAACAGGTGATAATAAAATATGAAAATTTTAATATTGTATAATATTTTTTTTTTTGAAAAAGTTATAAGAAAATAGGCTAGGTGATAAAAGTGTATTTAACATAATACTTTTGGGTTAACAGTATAATTTATTTCCCGATGAAAATTCAACTATAGTTAGTTCGTGTATAATTGTTTAAGTTCAGGTGTGTAATTAAGTAGGTTCGCACGAGTCTTTTTGAGTGAATTTATGTCGGGTTTTATAATTTTCTTTATAGATGGGCCATTAAAAAAAATAGATAAGAGCTAGACCCAGTCCGAAAATGAGTAGTACTTTAGGAAATGAAGGTTGGAGCTAGGGTTTTGGTTGGGAAACCATTTCTAGACTCGGGGAACTCCATGCATAGAGCTCTAGATCATGCTAATTAAGCCTAGAGCTTTAGAGGTGTTGACTTCATTAGATTAAATGATGTAGGTTGTGTTTGTCTCCGTCGACAGAAATAATATACCACAGATGGAATTCAGGATCAGTTGTTTGGTACAAATGATTTATTTAAAAATCTATTATTTGGTTTTTAGGGAAAAATAATAAATTTTTCAGACAAAACAATGGATTTTTTAGGCAACCATGACGACGGAAAGAAGAAGGATGGTTTGGTTGAGCTGAGTTTGGAAAGTTATTTGAGGAGAGCTGGGTCTCGATGCCTCACAGTATAGCGTGTTTGGATTAGCTTTATAATGAGATTCATTAATGAATTTTTTGTTGTGGAAATAAATAATAAACAGTTATTTTTTTATGGTATATATCACCATAATTTTTTGGAAGGAAAATTGATTCTTGTGTTATTCAAACACAGTAGGAGTAAATGATCATGTGAGAAATTTATATTATGCACTTTTGTATCAACAAAGGTAGAGGTGGGTTTCCATAGGATGCAATCATGCTTGTTATTTATATTATCAGATTACCAAATTTGTTTTGATGTGCCTCTTTCATGGATATTGAAAATTTTAGGGTGCGGGTACATGTATGGTTCTGGCATTAAAGCTTTGGACAATTTAGTTGAGGAGTTTATAGGAAATAATCGGTTAACTACTTTTGAATAATTGAATTCTGAAGTCAAGTATACACGTGCATCCAATTTGATCCCAATTGTGGAAGAATCACAATTTAGCAATGATGATCAGAAATTTTACAGACTTCGAAAGAAGGTTGAGGTGACTGAAGTCCTGTTTGCCAAACTTGCACAAATCATGATTAGAAAATTTTAGTATTATTTTATTTTTTTAACTATGCATCTTATTTTTTGTTGGCTGTAGAGAGTAATGCAAACTCCGCCTATGTGTGTATGCATGCATGGCCTGTCCCAAGCCAGGATAAAGGAGGAGGGTTGGCGTCAGGAGTTGCGAACCGGCCATAAAAAGTTAGCTATTCTTATGTGATGAACCTTTATGATATTTCGTTGGGGCGTTCCCTTCATAGCGACGCGTTACATCGGACCCCGGATGTATCGAAAAAAGAGCTAGG
>PYAF01006013.1:261726-290687 GCA_007407185.1 Glycine tomentella | reverse complement strand
CCTTTAGTAGTTCTATGTTCCAGTTGTTCCCTGTTTTAATTCTTTTATTCTTCTTTTCTCTTCTCCTCTCACCATTCTTTTATTTTAACTCTGTTTCTCTCTTTTGTTTTATTTTCGATTTATCATTGGGTTCATCTACCACCGACCCCAATTAATTTGGGTTAAAGGTGCTGTTGATGTTGATGTTGATGTTGATGATGTAGAGAGTAATGCACCTGAAGAAAAATAATTATTGGTTAAAGTGATAGAAATGTTTCTTTTAGATATATAATGTAAATAAAAACTAATAATAAATCAACAGTTAATATTTATCAATAAAAAACAGTGTTATTATCCTAATTCTAACACTTGTCTTTTCTGCGGATATAATATTCTCCTATCGCAAATTCTTAAGAGGTTTGTAATTTTTAAGGAGAATCAAGATTATAGAGAAGAGTGAGGACCGAAATGATTGATGCTTTATATTAAGGCAAGTTCTAAATTTAAACTAAAATAAAAATAAGAAATGTGAAAGAGCATTAATCAAAATTCCTTATTATTAGTCAGTTTATCCGTGTCATTTTTAGAAATAATTTTTATAATAATAGCAATTAAGTTGAAAACATAATTTTATATAATCAACTTAAAATACTAATTTTTTTTTATCAGTATGTTGATTAGTTTAAGAATTATAAAAGAAATTTATGTTTTATGATTTTTAAGGAAATCAAGATTATAGATAAGAGGGAGGACAGGGATGATTGATGTTTTATTTAGGGTAAGTTTTGAATTTAAAGTAAAATATATATATATATATATAAAATGTCAAAAAATATTAGTCAAAATTCCTTACTATATGAAAATACTACTACATTATGTGCATTTAACATCGGTTATTACATGGAAACAAAGACGGTTTTGTAATCATCGTTGTAGTTAATGTCGTCGAAAGTGTAACGTTTTCAATGACGATCACAGACCCACCATCTTAGATTACTTTCTAAGACAGTTATATGATAAAAACCATCTTAGAATAATAATATTTAAAAATAGCTTTTGGTAAAGACCGTCTTAGAATATTTTTTATTTTTTAAAATTTTATTATACATTGATTTTGAAGATGGTTATGTTGTAAAAATTGTCGTCATTTAGTCATTCAAAGAAGATTATTTGTTAAAAACCTTGTTATAATAATAATATTTAAAGACGATTTTAGTAAAAATTGTCTTAGAATTTTTTTATTTTTAAATGATTTAATATTCGTTAATTTTGAAGATGATTATGTTGTAAATAACCATTGTCATTTAGTCATTCAAAGATGATTTTCTGTTAACCACTGTCTTAGAAGATTGTTTCTAATTTTAAAAACATTTTAAAAAGTTGAATTTTAAGACTGTTATTTCTAAAAAACCATCTTAGAAATTTAACATTCAAAGAGAGTTTTTTGTTATTAACCATCTTGGAAAAATTTGATTTTAATTTTTTTATTATCTTCTAAGACGTTATTATAATAACCGTCTATCTTAGAAAGTTCAATTTTAATTTTTTTTAATTCAAAAATGAAAATTGACATAAATAACTAAAAGTGAGAATTTATACATTATCAACTTTGCAAATTTCACTACAAAAAAAAAAAAAGCAAATTACCGACGAAATATTTCCGACGGATAACATTCCGTCGGTAATTTTAATATTTCCGACGAAAAATATTTTGTAAAAAATTTATGAATTTCCGCCGAATTATTTTTCGTCAAAATTTTTTTGTCGGTAATACGTAGGTTATCGACGGAAATTTTTATCGAAAAATATTCCATGGGAAATATTTTAATTTTCGACGAATTTATCGACGTAAAAATTCTGTGAAAAATATTTAAATTGTATTTTAATTTTTTTTACATTTATAAATTCTTTACTTTGCATTAAACATGTAAGATATTTGCTTTACTCATTTGTTTTGATATTTTTGTTATTTTCTATAAAATAATAAAAGAGATACTATTATACTTGTAAGATGTAAAAACATCTATAATATTATTGTAAATAATTTTATTTAGCAATTTTTTATTCACAATAGTGCAAGTCATTATCTAATAACTAAAAGGAAGGATAAACAAAAATTATATCATAATTAATATTCAGAGGATAAATATTTAACAACTATGAATTAAAATATTATTTTTTACAAATGACTATGAATATGTAGTTCTTCGCTAAGGTTGATGGGCCTTTATCTTCTTGTTTAATATCCTTAAATATAACATCGACACATAAACTATTAATTAAAATATTATCTTTTAACTATAATTTGTAATTTTCATGTATATTTATGTATTTTAGTATTATTTTAGTTATAATAATTATAAATTTTTAATGGGAACGTATAAATGATATAAAAAAATCATATGAAAGAGAAATTAGAATTTCAAAGGAACATGTGCAAAGATATAATAACCTAGTTTTCTAAAAAAAAAATCTCAGAAAAAAAAAATCTCATGCTAACAGCGTGGGAACAACGCGATTAGCATGGGCTGCGACGCCAGTAGCGCGGAAAGTGGCGCCGTTAGCGTGAGATTGCACCAGAAGGCTTTTTCTTTCGAACATCTGGCGCGATTAGGGTGAAAATGGCGTTGTTAGCGTGGGAGACGCTCCAGAGGCCATTTCATGCGGTTTTATGGAGCGAATTGCGTCATTTTGGCGCGAGTAGCGCCACAGATACGCTCAGTTGGCGCGGTTAGCGCCATAAGTGCCCAGAATGCCTGCTGTTACATGATCTTGGGGCGAATAGTGCCAGATATGGCGCGATCCGCGCGGGGACGCGGGCAGGACAGGTATAAAAGGTCATTTTCTCGAATTTCTGGCCGAAAACCCTCTTCTTCCCCTTCCTCTACGTTTTTCCTCCATTGATGAGCTTTGGAGCTTCATACCTACTCCATCTTTGATCTAAACACTTCCTTTTCAACATAGAATTTGTAGGGAACCCTCCTATAAGATAGAATCCTTCATCCTTTTTCTCAAAAATCTATCAATCAGAGAGATCCCTTTCTCTAGGGAACTTTGGAAAAGCTTGAGTTTGCGGAAAAAGACGGCGATTGAAGGACGCTAAGGCTTGGGAAAGTCATCCTCTAGCATTCCTTAACCGTTTAGAGGTAAAAAACTCAAGTTTTACCGATTGATTTGTGAGTTTGATTTTGGGAGGAATAGTGACCCACTTGAGCTAGAGCTAGAATTAGTCTTGGGTCATTTAGAAATATATGTTTAGACTATTGTTGTGATGAAGGATTAGCTTTCATATGTTAGTTTCATGAACTTTGGTTCTTGGCTCTGAGAAATGCATGTGTTGATATTTTGTTGGTTAATTGATGATTATAGAACATGCATGAGCCTTGATACTTGCTCTATATGTGCCTGAGAGGCTATACTTGCTCTACATTGTGTGAAATGCCATTTGTTTGCCTTCACATGTAACACCCTCAGATTTCAATATATCTGTGCATTTTCTGATAAATCTGCATTCCTAAAATAAATGACATAAATACCCCTGAACACTTTTGAAAATGACCAAAATGTCCTTGAACAATTTCACAAATGACAGTTAGGTCCCTAGGGTAAAAGACTAAAATGCCCCTGAACAATTACCCAAATGACCAAAATATCCTTTTAGCTCTGATGAAGCCAGAAAATCTCAGTAAGGTTATGGAAGCCTGACAAAAGTCTAGTATGCTCCTAAATAGGAAATTAGTGACATTTTTTTAGTAAAGAAAATTATGAAATGGAAGTTTTAGAAATTTTAAAGAAAATAACTCAGAAAAATTAGAATACAGACTAATCTGAGTTTAATAAAATACAGAAAAAGGAAAGGTGCAATCTAGGAATTTTTCTCTTAATCATGAAAGAAATGGATCCTTAAATAAGTATCTAGTTAATTTTACTAAATTAAGAACAAAATGAACCAATAGAAATTTAGAAAAAGTTATTAAAGAAAGTTAAAAAAACATTCCAAAAATTGTTACTAAAAACTTAAGCTAGTTTTAATTAATTTTAGAAATTTTACTTCCAAGAAAACAAATTTAATCTAGGCTACCATAAATTATAATATTTTGATCAATATAGGATAATATGATAAGAGAAACAAAAGTATTAAAAACCTATAAAATTCTAGCTATTCCAATTCCACGGTTTTAAAACAAAAAATAAACATAATTGGCTTTATCAAATCCAAAGTAACCGTGCACCTACATAAAGGAATGAAGAAAGCCTTAGAATGTTGTGGAATAAGTCACTTGGACGGTTGGGGAGCTAGAATTAAAGCTATTGGACCAACTAGAAAGGAAGCAATGATGAAGCCTTTGTGATATTTTGCTTAGGCAAAGGAAAAACAATCAATATAAAAGCAAAGTGGACCAAAGTGGGGGCTGAAAAAAAATTCACGGATAGCTTCCCACATTCAGCACCTCCTTTTCAATCTTTTTCACTCAAAATACAAAAAGCCAAACAGCAGCCCACACCCTGGAAATTCACGTGAACAAGGCTTAGAAATTTTGAAGAAAAATAGCTTAAATCAAACAAAGAAAAGCAAGGTATGGGAAGTGTTTTAATAATCATGAATTAGATGGCTGATTTGATTAATCTAACATTTAATTCTCTAGGATTAAAGCCATGTTTTACCTTGTTTAAATAAAATCAAAAGTTGGGCATAGTAAGTGTTCAATTAAAATTCACAATAAACTAGTAGAATAACCTTAAATAAGTGGCTGTCCAATATAATTAATTTTCCTTTGTGGCTATATCCTTTATTAATTAATTGATGTTGTAATTAATTATTTAAAGTTGCTGAAAGTCATTTTATTAAGTTGCTGTATATTTGAATCTGGAATTTTATGTTATTGTATGTTAATTAGGTTGTTGTATATTGATGATGCTGTCTGTTTTTATGTTGCTGTCTAAATTTTATTTTGCTGTCTGTAATTTTATGTTGCTGTTATTTTGTTGTCTGTTATTCTGTTTTATTGCTGTCTGATAAGATATTATGTTGTTGTATATTAATCTTGTACCTTGATGATTGTTGTATGTTGTTGTTGTTGTATGTTGTGGTGTTGTAACTAAGGTGCGGTATGTTATTTTATTACTCCCTTAATGTTGAGCTATGATAAAGTTTCTATGATTTATTTTATTAGAAATTAGGTCTTGGATATATGATTAAAAATTTATATTATGGTGTATCTTATCGAGATGGTTTTCCTCAAAGAAAAATTATGGTGCACTTATGCCTTGTATATTGAATCAATTATTATGGGCAGATAAAGATTGTGGCACCAAACTTATGAGAAATTGACAAACAAAGTAACCAAAAATAAAACAAAACCATGCATCATTTTCATTTGACCCCTCAGAGTGGAAGGAGGTTTCACTAGAGTGGGTGAAACTATTTCGATAATAGTACCTTTTGACCCCTCAGAGTGGAGGGAGGTTTCACTAGAGTGGGTGAAACTATTTTGCTTATGGTACTCTGTGGTGATAATCTGGGATCTCAATCATGCATCATTTAATACAGAAAGCATGCATCATTCATCATATATCTGTTTTATAATTGTTATTCTGTTTCGATTATTTATCTGTTTCTGTCAATTATCTAATCATGTTTATTAAATACTTACCCAAGTTGTGTTTGTGGTTTGACACCTGTGATGACCCCAATTTATTTGGGTGAGCATAAAAACAGTGAGCTGAGGAAAGCATTAAGGAAGAAGCTGGATGTTTTGTGTGCTGTTGGATGACTGTATGTTTTATTTGTGATTTTCTGTTTGTTTGTATTTGATACTATGCTATGCTGTATGTATCTGATGTTTAAATAGACTATTTGGGACTGCGTTGTATCCGGACTGTATCTTAAATTATATTTGAATCGTATAATTTGAAAATTTTGCGGATGCGTTAGAAAAATAAATTATTACGTATAATTAATTTTACACAAACAAAATTATGTAGAAAATTTTTTCTGTAAAATCAACAAGCGTAATCAATTAAATACGAATAAGAAACGTAGTCGTTATATCACACACACACACACAAACACACATATTGTCTGTGATTATTCTTTTATGTTCTCCTTTGTTTGTTGGTTTCAGGCGTTGGGTCCAAGCTGTATTTCGCGTATCCGGCAAATGGTTTAAGAGTTAATTAATTTATTTCATCACTTATCTGTTTGCAGATGTCAAATGGTGACATGTTCCAGAATAACCATGATGAAATCGACTTTGAGTTTTTGGGTAACATTAGAGGCAAAGACTGGAGGATTCCGACCAATATTTATGGCAATGGTAGCACCAACATTGGCAGAGAGGAAAGATATGGTCTCTGGTTTGACCCTGTAGATGATTTCCATCAGTACACTACTGTCTGGACAAACACTCGGACCATGTGAGTCTCTATCCACATTTACTATATTTGGTTCTGTTTTGCATGTTATACACTTGACTATTATCTATACATCTTCTCTGTTATGGTAAGTTTTTCATCATTCTTATTTATGTTACTATACTACCTCTTATTCTTATTTTGCATGTCAGTAAGTAGTAATTCTTATTTAGTGTTGAGAATATATATGGAACTTGGAAATTTGAAAGGCTCTGTCGCTTGTTAGTATATATCTTTGAAGCGGTTTGGCACTATCTTCCTGAATTCCTGTGTTCATTTATCATCTCATCATGTTGGAATTAAACATGATTTCTTCAAAATATGTCTTCATATGAGTTGTCTCTTCACAATGCAAGCATCATATATCTGTAGGATAATATATGTTGCCTTTTGGTCTGACTATTTTTTTCCCGTTGCATTTGTAGTCTTTTATGTGTCCTTTAGGAATAAATGACTTCCCTATGGCTACTATTGACCATATGAAGGTACTTGCCTCCCAAACTTCGAATTGTGAAATTATAGCTGAGATTTTTTTCTAATCAGTTCATTACACTTCTTTATATTTCTTTGCATGCCCAATTCTGTTTACATTACAACATGGCATGGGATTGTTGCTTTGCTTGATATACTGTGGTTTGCTAGCATTACTTTTCACTCATAAAAGATCTTCTATGGTAATGTTTTATACTAAGGAGTAGCTTTCCTTTCTGGCCTTGTTCAATTGTTTTACAATTTGTCAAGCTGGATTGCCTCTGTTGGCAAAATATAGAAGGCCTATAGTTGTGCATGCTGAGATTCAACAAGATTTTGAAAATCATTTGGAGCTTAATGAGGATAACCTTGATCCACGTGCTTAATTCTCAATACCAAGCCACCTTCATGGTAAGACATTTTAAGTCTTTGATTTCTGAATAAATAAACATGCCATTAAGCCATAAATTTATTCCAGATAAATAATTTGTTATGCTTGTTTCTTCTGTCATGTTGAGAAATAAAATTGGTTAGACTATTGATTAAACACATCCTAAGTTTTTACAACTGAATTAGATCACCAAAATGCTTCCTTAGATCTGATTAATGTATTGTGTGCATTGAGTTGCCTGATTAAAATAAAAAATGGAATTTACCAATTGATATGAGTGCTAATGCTATAAATTTATATTGTATTTATGGTTGATTTATAGAAACTTTATGCTTATACATATTATTCAAAATAAAAAGATTGTAACCTTTTAATTTCCGACGAAATGGCCGTCGGAAATTACCGACAGAAATGGCCGTCGAAAATTTCCGACGGAATGAGCCGTTAGTAATTTCCGACGGAATGAGCCGTCGGTAATTTTCGACAGAAATGATCGTCGGTAATTTCCGACGGTAATTTCCGTCGGAAATTATCGACGGACACCAAAATCCGTCGGTTAAATTTTCAACGGCCGTTTTTCCGACGAATTTTTGCCCGTCGAAAATCTGTCGGAAATTCAACATTACCGACGGATTTTTGATATTTCCGACGGATTTTGGCCGTCGGAAATACCAATTTTTTTTTGTAGTGTTTTAATGAATATTCATTTGGTTGAATATGTATGTAAACAATCATTATATATATATACACACACACACAAAATCAATCAAATTTAATGCACAAAGTAACAAGAAGTCATAATGAAAATCCAAATAATAGTTTAAGCAATATTTTCAATTCCAAGCTTCCACCATCAAATGTCTCCAAATCTGCATTATAGTATCCCAATTGTGATCTAATAAGGCCATATAGTGTCCAAGAAATATGACAAGCCCAATGATAGTGTCCACCACACATAAATTTACTGCATAGCATTCATTTAAGATATGTTACCATAAGTTTTGATATACTAAAAGAAAGAGTAACATTTGTGGAGTATTATCTATGTAATTTATCTTGTTTTTTCTAAAATGAATGGCCACACACAATTCTCCTCATTGTATTTTGAAAACATTAATCGTCAATTTGACAACCAACCTCCATGCCTCCATATGCTGTTCATCTTATACCCACCAACAACTATAACTTAAGTATCATTGTCAACTAAATCCATAAACAGTTAAGAGACATTGTGCAACTTAAGGATATAAGTTTGAGTTTAGACAGTGTTTGGAAGCTTATATTTGTAGTAGTGAAATTAACATTGAGAAAATTACTTTTGAATTATAATACAGACAAGTTCTAAATCTATAGACAAAAAGAGCCTATGCCAAAAGTACACATTAGTCGAGTTGCAATATGCCTTTTTGCAGCACATAATAAAGTAATAACTTGACCATACCTATATCAATCAGATATTTTGGTTTTGAATTGAAGTCCTCATCAATTAGAATATTACTTTACTTAATATCTCCCGATGGACAACTGCTAGCTGGCACTATTGCCTCCTGCAGTGGCAGGTTCACTCTTCGGGGTGTGGGGCCAATTCTAAAATACTTTTTTATCCTCATAAAAAAATATAAAATTTTATCTTCATAAGATAATTTTTTTAAAAAATAAATGTAAATAATTGTAAAAGATAAAAGGAAAGAAAAAATTGATATCAATTTTATCCTTTTAAATTTTACTGTTTTTAATTATTATTATTATTATCAATAAAATTTATATAGTTTTTTTAAAATAAAAACATTATACTATTTTTTGTTCATAGAAAAAAATTTCTGAATCGCCTCATGCAAGTAATAAATTATAGATTAGTAAAAGGAAATTCACCAAAAACAATGAAGGAATTAAAAAAAAAAAGATGTGATGTACTAAATGATCATACGCTTTATCTGTTCCAAGAAGAATTTTAAGTTGAAATTCCAGGCATGATCATGTGAGAAAAGTCAGAAAACCACACTACTGCATGGTTCCATGAAGCCATCGCTCTCAATTGCCATTGTTAATTAACATATCACAAACCAACAACCTGAATTTTACAGGGAGTTTACAAAAGGATCAAGAATCCAAAATATACAAAACAGTACTGAGAGAGTAGTATTTTCTTTTTTATGAATAACAACATTAACAACAAAAGCAAAGCAAGGGGAAAAAACTAAAGCCTCAGGAAAACAGAACCCCATGGCATCTGCTAATAACAAGTGATGCAAGGGTTAAGGACCATAACTAATCAAACTAAAATGATCATGAGAGGTTTCTGCAGATTTTGCCAACCAATCAGTGCATGCATTTTCCTCTCCCAGAGTGTGGTTAAAGTATAACTCCCACTGAGAGAGTAGTATGCTAATTGGAAATATAAGATGAGTTAAATGGTTATGAAAGAAAAAAACAAAAAAAATGGTGATTTGATTCATTCTATTAACAAAAATTAATATTCTAACAAATTAATATTTGCTTATAAAAAAAAGTAAGTATATTAATTTAATTATTATATAAAACTGTGAATGCCATTTACCAGGAAATTCTAATTTAAAAGAAGAAATTCTAGGCAACATTGCCTATTTTTTCTGTATCCAAACTATTTTAGAATTTACTCGTTTTTAACTCATGTCCTTTTATCTTCTTTCTCTTTCAATCATATATACTTAATTCTTTCTTACTTCTTCACATGTCCAAAGTGTAAAATAAGATTTCTCTTTGTCAAACATCTTAGTCCTTCTCATAATTGTCTATGCTCCATGAAAACTCAGAAACTCCACTGCAAAATAAATCACCATAATGAAAAAGACTAATTTCAACAATTAACTTCTTTTCTGTTACTCTAAAAGCTAACAAAAACCTGCCTGCTAACAATTATATCAACTGCCAAATCTTCATTCATGGAACATAATATGCTTGACTCAACAACAATTAATTAAATGAAAATGTTAGCTAGATATCTGGATTTTTTGCAGAATGAATTGGCATGCTTATTGACTCTACATGTGGTTCCAGTCCCTCTAACAACCACCATTAGATGCATAGCTGAATTCTGATTAATTTTTTCTGGCTGTACATGAAACTCTCAAGTAAATGCCATAATTAGTATGACAATTACACAAACAGTCGTAACTCGTTAATCGTGAAATTTTTTACCACCCTTTAATTGCAAACCACTGCCCCTATATATCAGCCTTGAACAGTATCACATTCACATTTGGTTTGACATATTTTTGTGTTATTTTATTACAACCGTTGGCCTATCATGTATGCATTTGATCATCCAAGTTTAAATCAGTTTTAGTCTACCAATGTGAAAATATATTTCTCTGTTTTCCCTTCATGCTTCTAAGCTTATATAGCCCTTGTACGATTTTATGAGTAAAAAGAGCATGCAGTGTAAAAGAGATTTTCATTTTCTGCAAAAGGACATATTAACTCAATAAGAAATTATAATCAATTGCAATATGGGTGCCTCTAAAGTGAGAGGATGCACGAAAGTGCAATGATAACCATTAATTTAAAATCAGATTGAGATTATAATCAATTTTAAATTTTGTTAAATATGTATTTGATTTTATTTTAATTATAGATTTTTTAATCAATGATTGTAAGTGCTCTTGAAGTCAATCCTGTGAGACTGCTTTACTTTTATAATATTGTATATAATAATGATTATAATTATAAAGATAAGATATCTTAACCTGAAATAATCTTTTTTTACAGATCCTAAAATAATCTTAATTATCTTAATATATATATATATATGTTGATCATAATTAACTGAATTATTTTAAATCAAGATATTTACTTATTCTAATTATCTTAAGTATTATATTTATTAAGTTTTATGAATTAAAAATAGATACAAAATTTCTCCAAAAACTTCCTGTTCAATTATACATAAAAAATTTCTTTTCAAACTTCTTTACTTTTATTAATTGTAAAGATAAATATATGATAATAGTTAATTTAATTATTCTCTAAAATAATATTTGTTTATAAGAATTAATTAATGATTGAGAATTTTAAATCAAAATATAGATACTTATCGTAATTATTCTAATTACTTTATTTTATATAGTTTTATGATTGATAATAGATAAATTTCTTAAAATAATATGTGTCGATAATAATTGTTTTCATTATTCATAATTTCAAGTTAGATTATATATATATATACTTATCATAATTATCTTAATTACTATATTAATATAATTTTGAATTAAAAAATAAATAAAAATTTCTCTAAATCATAGTTATGAAACCCGACTCGGTCATTGACTCGGAGGTAGTGGGTCAGTGGGTTAGTGGTCCAACCGGCGGATCAATAATTGGCCTAGTTTGACTCAGTCTATATTAAAAATTCAAAATTATATTATATATACGTATATAACTAACATTTAATTAAGAAAAATTCATCCATAATTTCATACTAAAAAATTTAAAATAATAATTGAAGTATTAAAGTTGATAACACAAGTAAAGTGTATTGATAATAAATAAGAATGTAAATAACAACTATCTAAATCAAAACAGTAAAATGGAAACTGCATAAAATAAAAGAGGGATGCAAAAAACAAAATTGTGAATTTGGCCCATATCATACCCAAATATATATATATATATATATATATATATATATATATATATATATATATATAATTCCATGTCTTCTTCCTGTCTGTTGCGTGACTACTCCGTCTTCTTCCATGAGACACTATTTTATGCTCCATGTAAGTTAGTTTTGCTTTAACAACTGCTTTTGGAATTCATCAATCATGTCTTACAACCTTTCTCCCAAGTTTGGCTGGAAAATTTGATACACATTTCCATGTTAATTTTATTTTCCAAGTCTTTGGGGCAGGTTTTTACAAATGTTGGAGCTCTTTTTCCTTTCTTTCAAAACCTGATTCGGGTCCCTAAAACTGGTCGGGTCGCCGGGTTCTTCGAAAGTTGATTGGGTTTTGTCGAGCCAAACCGAGTTACTTGCATGGCCGGTTCCATATCTAACTCGGTCTAGCTCTGCACGCGATTCTTGGTCCGACCGACCGGTTCGAACCAGTTTTTATAACTATGGTCTAAATTTTTAACTCAAATGTATAAGAATTCACTATAAGACTTCTTTAATTTTATTAATATAAAGATATCTTAACCTAAAATAATTTTAATTACCTTAATTTAAACATGTATACATGTTGATCATAATTAATTTAATTATTTCAAATCAAAATATTTACTTGTTCTAATTATCTTAATTATTATATTTATATAATTTTATTAACTAAAATAGATAAAAAAAATTCTTTAAAATTTATATTTATTGGTAATAATTAATATTAATAATTTTAATTATTCAAAATTTTAAATCAGAATACATGTGCTTATCATAATTACCTTAATTACTAGAGATGTTCACGGGTCGATTTGGATTGGTTTTGGCCAAATTTAGGACTCAACCCAATCAAATTTAATCGGTTCGATTCGGTTTTCAAAAAAATTTGAAACCTAACCCAACCCGACCCTTTCATGAATGGTTCAGTTTGGTTTGAATCACCGGGTTACCCCCTTATTTTTAAACTACTATTTTATATCACGATTCTTTCAAATATCATATACAATTAACACAATAATATCAAATGTATGAAAGTAGTAAAATTGATTCATTTAATACCATAAACATAATATTCTAAAATAGACTTATAATATAAATTAAAACAAAAGATTTTTGAACAAGATTTACTATAATAGTTTGAATCACAACTGTTTCTTACAAACCAAGCTTTGTTATAACCAATTTTGTTGCAACCAGATTTGCTGAAACAAACAAATAAATAAAATATGATTCATTAATATTATAAACACGATAAACAAAATATGAAAAAAAAAGTGAAACAAATAACAATATACGTGAAAGTTTTTTAATAAAATTGTGGATGGTCAATTTAAGTCAATTGAGAACTTTTTTAATATTGAAAATTATTTCATTTGGTCCAATTTTTGGAAGCAATCGAGAACTTCTTTAGTTATAAAAGTATGCTATTAAAATTTTTATAACATATGAATATTGTGTTGGTTCTGGATGAACTCAAGAGGGGGTGAATTGAGTTTTATAAAATAATTAATAATTTAAAATCAAACTTAAAGCAATAATATGAAGATAAGAGATAAAGAAGACACAATCAATTTTAACGTGAAAAACTCAATTGGGTAAAAGACCACACCGTTCAAATTGGATAATCAATCAAATGGACAACTCCATTATGATAATTTGTGTATAAGAGTTCCTAGTATCCTAGTTTCCTAGTCTACCCTTACACAACAATTATCCGAAATGATATCTTTGTTTCCCATCAAAAAGCTCTAGTCTCAATTCACCAACAATAGAATAGTTACATTTATGCTTCTACTCCTTAAGAAAATAAATACCTTTAAATCTTGATGGAGAGTTCAAGAACCAGATTTGACAAAGGCTTCTATATGATCTCACAACAATTCTTTCAATGATGCAAACATAAACTCTCTAAAACTCTAATATTATTTGGAATGAAATGCATACATGAACACTAAAATATGTTTCTATTTATACTAATTTAAAGATATGGTTTTAATCAATTTTTGAATGCAATCCTAAATATATTCTATCGTATTATACAATCAATTTTAAAGATTTTCTATTATATTATGCAATGCAATCTTAAAAATATTTTATCCTATTTTTTAATGCAATATTAAAAAAAATTTGATCTTATTTTTGAATACAATCTTAAACATTTACAATAACACACCTTTTTTTGTTGTCAATTTTTTTTTAAAATTTTTAATATATATATAAATAATAAAATTTATATTATTATTACGGGTTCATATCGGGTCAACGGATCTGAAAATCTAAACCTGTGACCCAATCCGTACATGAACGATTTTGATCGATTCGATTCGATTTTGATCCAAATATATAAATGACTCAATCCAAACTAATTGGATCAATTCGGATTAATTCGATATCTCGGGTGACCCGTACCCATAAACACCCTTATTAATTACTTGACATGTAAATCACATCTCCTCTCTCTCCCACTATCATATATATAAATTTTTTTCAACCCTTTCTATTTTTCTTACAATCTCTGTTTTGAGTGGTTGGACTTGTCATCGTTAAATTTCTGCTTCTGGTTACACGGTTGTAATTCCTTACATTAAAAGGTTGATACAGGGTTCTGCTTACAACCTTGTTGGCTGTGTGAGAATTTTGAGTTGTCAGTTCAAAAATTAACTAAAAAGCGTGAAACTGGATTTGCTGGAAAACAAGGTTTCGTGCTTCTTACGAAAACTGCTTCCTACGTAGTAGTATTTGTGATCTTTCCTTTCACTGCCTCTTAATATTTTTATCAAAAGATTAAAACCCCTTCCTTCGGATAGCACTTGGATGTTATGTTAAGTTTTGTTTTGCTGGGTGATTACTGATTAATTTGATTTCTTTTTAATATTTTTCTTTTTTTCTGGGTTAAAGTTGAGTGAGAGCTATCTGGCTGGTGCTGAACTCGAAGCTGCTTTTTCCTGTTTATCCGTTTGCTTCCACGTCTCTAGCTAGACTGCTAACTGTGTGTTTGGAATTTCCGGAATAAGCAAATTGAATTTATTTAATAAGTGGCTTATTCCAAGAAGCTTGTTTTGGATTTGTTTGTTTGAGAATTTAGACCTAACATGTTTACAAGTTTCTTGGTATGTAGTGTTTAAGGTTTTGTGAATCATATTGTAATTAGTTTATAGTTCACATTTTAAATAACTATGTAATTCGGAATTTTTTTCTTTGCTGGCCATTTTTGTTTTTCTAATTATGTGACAACCTTGAAAAATATATCTCTAGTACATATGTGATCTTTAACAATATTTATTTGTCTAACCTTAAGTAAAAATGTTGTTAAGAACTTTTGACATTGTTATATATAAATAAATATTTCTAATATATTTTCATGATATTTTATCAAATGTTATATATAATCTCATTAAAGGTTTTACCTCCTAGAGAGTCCCTTAAATGACTTTTATCTCTTGGCCTTGGTCTTATTTATCTTGGGAAACAGGTATTTAGATGTTGGGTGGTGTCAATAGCCTCTTTTTTATTTTTGTCTTTTCATCTTTTCAGCTCACTGAAATGGGGTTGGAGTCTATTTTAGACAGCCTTATCTTTCAATTTCAAAAAGAATAAGCATTCACAATATTATTTATAATCATTTGACAGTTACTCTGGCGTAGTTCACTCTTCATATTTTGCTTTATGACAACAGGAAAGTGTGGAGGCAATTGTTGAAGTTTCAAAGACTTTGAATGAAAAAATTATAAAGTATTGTGACGTGACACTACTATCATGTGCCTATGCTGGAACTGAGGATGTTCTAATGGTAGAATAGAATCATATAAATTACTGACAAGTTTTAAAGAAGAAATTTTCTGCTGTAATTTTGTATATATAATTGCTGGTGCTTCTTTCATGCAGATGCAAAATCTTAAGAATCATCTTTAAAGAGGTGGAATGCACCAGGGTTTTGTGGTGCTTGGACTTGCTATGGTAGCAATGGCTGAAGAAACAGGGCTTGACATGGAAATTCGAGCATTGGAACTATATCTACAGTATGGAGACCAAAATATTTGTCGAGCAGTTCCTCTGGCACTTGGTCTACTGTGTATATCAAATACAGAGGTGAAATGGGTTTTCATCCATGCATTTTTTTCACTTTGGTAATGATATTTCACAAACTCGGTCGATTTGTTTTAGACTTTAGAGTGAGATAAAATTAATTAGAATTAATTTCAACTAATTAAATATAATTACAATGCGTGTTTAAATACTCGGAAGAAATAACCTATTAACATGGACAAAGTGATGAGGAATTTAAATAGTTTGCAAACATTTTATGTTTTTAATTTTGTTACCGGGGTTATAATTATATTATAAAAAATATTGAAAAATAAGTATATTATTCATAAGAATTCTAATTAACTCTGCCCTAGTCGTGAAACCCCATAACCCACGCACCTAAACTTTTTTCATTAGCAAAAAAGAAAAAAATAGTTATAATTAACACAAGAAGTTGGATACTTGTCATCTGTAAATTAAAAAATGTTAATTGTAACAATATATTTTTCACCGAAAAAAAAAACTATATGTTTTCATGGTAGAACATTTTACCTGACACGATTTTTTTTATTATTTGGATATAGATATGATTTATTTCACATTTATATTTACTTGATGGCCCTAGAATTTCCTTTGTGCTACATCACAGAGACACAGACATCACCAGCCTCACCAGAGTGGTAACTGTGGTTACGTTAAGCAAACCAGGGTTGGGAAATGCCAGGTGGAGACATGGGTTGGGGACTTCATGTTAAGTCCACAAAATAATGCAACGATCAAGCTCACACACACACTCATCTTCCTTCATCCATGATCAAGGTTTTAAAAAACTGTCCAGTGTCCACCATAGTGATTTGGGGCATATCAAGATTTTTTAACTATTTGCAACCGCAATTGGATTACATCGATAGTAATTATTCCTAATTTGTCTCCATCATCTTCCACACTTGATGTGTAAGTAGCAATGCTAAGAGACGAAAGCGTGGGTTCCAGAAGCGCCAGGCACAGCGCCACCACCGCCACCGTCTACAATAAGGTTCTCGTCGCCGTAAAGGCCGAGAAGGTCATCTCCAACACCGCATTAGCCTGGGCTCTTACTGATGTCGTTCACTCCAGCGACTCCATCACGCTCCTCGCCATTCACTCTCCTCACAAAACCCGTACCTATCTATATCTCTCTCCATAAATCTCAATTCCGGTAAATTCTATTTAATCGCAAAATTAATTAAAGTGTCAGTTAATTCTTACAACAAAACTTAGATGCAGGTATTTGTGTGATTTCATTATTATTATTCTCTTATTAGAATTACAGTTTCATATCTCAATAATTCGTATAGTAAAATTCTAACTCTTATTTGAGAACAACACTGAAAATAGCTGTGAAATTGTATACAAGTTTTGTTCTAATTCTTATTGGTTGAATTGGATTAGAGTTTGAACTAATTATTATGTGTGGATGTCGATTGTTTCAGGCAGAAGGTTCTGGACTTTTTCGAGACTCGCCGGAGACTGTACGAACGGACTGGCGGGAAAGTTGCCGGAGCGAATTTCCGATATCTCCGAGTCCTGTGCTCAGATGGTGCTTCAGCTGCACAATCAAATCGAGGTAAATAACTTTGAAATTTGATTTACCTGAAATGCAGAAAATGAGAAAAATAAAACTATATATGATATACTAGGTACGGAGCATGGTTTTAAATATCGATATGTAACCGTAACTGAAGTCACAACGTAACAATTTTTCGACGATCGTAATTGCGATCCTATCAGTCATATCTTTTGACAATTACCTATAATAATGCAAGGATCTTTTTTACTCACCGCGACCGCAGCACCATTTAAAACCTTGTTACTCCGTAACAACTGCGGTACCCGATTTTCTGTATAGCATCATATTCACGGTTTAATCTATGTTTGGTTGAATGGAAGAAAAATAAAAAAGGAAAGAAATTTTTTTTAAAATTAAATTTGAATTGAAAAGAAAATAAAAAGAAAGTTATTTTTTAGATAAAAAATTTAATTTTTTTTTCTATTTTCTCTTCAAACAAAAACAGAAAATGTTTTATTAATCATTTTTTTTCTTTATTTTCTTTTCTCTCTTTTTTTCTCCAATCAAAACGAACCCTCAAAGAAAGGAAAATTATTATAATGTTGATGTCAAAATTGACGAATTATATGCACTTTGCATAAACCGCAAACCCGTACCCGCTGTAACTGGTACTTTCCACCACCTTTCTCTTTCAAAGTTGTTACCTCAGTTCTTAACGTAGTGAGACGAAAAGGACTGAGTTTTCCACCTGGTTTTTTTACTTGATGAACCGGTTCGGTTGTTTATCAATTATTTTTTTCCATTTTTTTTATAACAAAAACCCTTGTGACTTTATGGCTATATTCGCGCTGTCGTTTTTGTCTCATTCTATTTCTTTCGGGGACGGAGTCACGGAGATGTTTGCAATTTTTTTATTCATTTTTTTACTCTCTTTTTATTCATTTGCAATTTGAATTACAAGTAAAATATAGAAACATATAAGAGAAATATAAATACGAATTAAATAAATAAAATAGAGAAGATATTATATATTTAATTATATGAATATAAATAAAAATGGAAGAAATATAACTTTTTTTCTGTTTATTAATTAAGATAAGTAGAAGAATACCTAAAAACATATAAATTGTATTAATTTTTTATACTAATTGCACAAATAAAGTTCAAATAAAAAAATTGAATTATTTTACTAGTTTTTTTTATTAATATTAAATTGTTTGTTTCTTTAGGTTATAAAAACTATTTACACTTTTAAAAAAATACAAAAAAATTCTTCCATTTTACTTCTTCTCTCAAATGATCAGTAATATAATATTTTCAATTAATTTTCGTTATCTCTATCTTTCTTCTTCTCTATTTAAACTCAAACAAATATAGAATCAAAGTATGTCAAATTATTGTGCCAATTATTTTATATATTATTATATATTTTGTGTCACCAAAAAAGACAGTGTGTGTGCTCTCAATTTTGCTTTTCAGTAACTTGTCAGAGTTGAGGAAGTTTCTGATCTCTTCAAAGTTGTACCAGCTTGACTTAGTTTGTTCGATTCGTATATGCTTTGGAAATCTTGTCTTTATTATAGAGGTTATGATTTATCAATAATTGCACATGCACATGGATTCGTAGACTAAATATTTTTAACAATGTTTTTTTTTTTTTCTGAATTTTTTAAACAATGCTTGTCCATCTGTGGTAGAGAAAAAGGGAAAAGAAATTTATTTTTATATGTGTTAAAGGGAAAGATTTTACCGTTATTGACAGTAAAGAGTTAGTTGTAATTAGTTTTAATTAGTCTTTTACTGTGTCAGTCTACGTACACTTATGATTAATTGATTATAATTAATGTCTCTCTCTATATGTAACTTTGTGAACACAAATAGATGAAGACTATTTTTCTTTTTTCTCAAATTTCTTTCTTTAATTTTTACTTTTCCTCATGCTATGCGCCTAATATTTGGAGCTATACGCTCACCATGGTTTCTAGACTTGAATATTCAAGATCTCAATTCTCTCTACAAACATTCAAAACACAACTCCATTAATCTCGTTGAAGAAAACATTTTAATGTGGTAGCAGCAAGTGCTTGCAAAAACTCGAGGTTTGAAGCTCAATAAGTATATTAGAGGTGATACAATCGCTAGTAAGTATCGCAGCATAAACATGAAGAAGTTAACATTGATGATAAATATCTAAATTATGAGCAACAAGATTAGTTGCGGGTAGCTTGGCTACTTGTTTCAATGTCACAACCAATTTCTCACGGAGATGGAGAATTGATGTTCTCACACCAAATTTAAAAAATATTAGAAGTCTATTTTGCATTGCAAACAAGAGCTAAAATCAAGAAACTCAAGCTGCAATTGCAAATGAATTTTCACAAAGAAGTGGTTTTGTTTATTCATTACATGGGATAAAAAAATTACTCACACAACTACAACTAGTAGGTTTTCTTATCCGTCACATAGGTTTGATACACACATTTTATTATAATTTATAATTAGGATTTGAAAGATCTTTTGGTATATTTTTATTGAGTTATTAGATGTTACAGTACTTGTTACTAATTTTTCATAATAAATTTGAATATAAAATATATTTAATTTGTTTCACTAGAAATAATATTTAATTTGTTTCACAAGTTTTTATGAATAAACACATGAAAATGTTTTATTTGATAAAAGTGTATATAACAAATATAAGAGTATATAGATACACATTAGAAATGGGTGCAGGCACTAAAATTATAAATTTATAATCTTAGCCGAAGCTATGTATGATTACGAGTGCAGATCTTTTTCTAAAGTGTGAGATTTGAATTTCCTACTTGGTCGATCTTAAGAATGCATTTGTTGAAATGACACAGTAAAACGGCTATTGTATCTCAAGGTATGACATAGTATATTTGTTAAATTGACTTTTTCTATTTTCCCTAAAAAGCAGGTTAGGGTGAAGATTAAGGTGGTCACGGGTACTACCAGTGGTGCTGTGGCGGCTGAAGCTAGATGGAGCGGTTCCCATTGGGTCATACTGGACAAGTAATTAAACCTGAAAAAAGTATTTCTTTGTTTCTGAGCTATTAGTTTCTTTATTTGATTGCAAATATTGTTTTCTCATTTCTTCCATGCATGCCCCGTGAATAAGGTCAATTGGCCTTGCGTAACACGTCGGTGGCTGGGTGAGTGACGAGAAATTATTACAATTCTAAGATTATTATGTGTTCATACTTCATAGCTCCACTAAACTAAATACACGTATTCAAAAAACTTTAATTTAAGAAAAAAGTTAATAATAGTAGTATTTATTTATGTGTCATCTAAAAATTAATGAAGATCATGATAGTTCTGAACTGCCTAATTAGTTTTTACTGGGTGACCTCTTCTGTAATTTATCTGCAGCATATTGTCTGTGTTTTAGTATTACTCAACGGCAGATTAGGCATACTTGAGATTTGAGAGCCTTATACTAGCCAATTGCATGAGTTTAATCATTCAATTGATATATACATTGAATAGCCTCCAACTATTGGCTCACCAATTATTACCTTCCAGCAAGGTTTTAACTTGCGGCTATGGTCGCGGTTAGGGTAAGTCAAAAAAGCTTTACATTGCGAGTAATTGCGGAAAAAGACAGTTGATGGGCTGCAATGCAGTTGCAGACAGTCGAAAAACTGTTAAGTTGCGGGCCGATATTTAAAACTATGCCTACCAGTAAACAGAAAAAGCAACCTATTGCATTCTGTCTTTTCCCATCTAGTAATTCTTTCCTAGGTCCAGTTAACATTTTAATTAATGAAGCGGATAATATTTGTAAAGTTGTGACATTATATTTGAGGCATTGCTCTCACTAGGATTTGATTGAACAACTTCATCACACAACTTCCAATTAGAAATAAGTCGAATTTTTTGGTGCTGTATAGCCGAATGATAAATATATGAGAAATTTGTTGATGAATACCATACGTTGCTGAAACAGGAAATTAAAGCAAGAGGTAAAGCATTGCATGGATGAACTCAACTGTAGCATAGTGGTGATGAATGGTTCACAGGCAAAAATCCTCAGGCTTAACTTAGGGTCTAAATCCAATGAACTCCAAACTCCTTTTTTTTCTGCTACCTCTTCACCAGGTATAGAAATTGCAAAGCTAAAAAGCAGGAGATTGAAGCATTCTACCCCAGTAAGTAGCCCTGAAGAAGCAGGTACTTCTGCTACAAGAAACATAGGAGTAAATTCAGGGTCAAGTTCTGACTCGAACACTTCTCTTTTCCTAGTCTATGAACAAAACCCTCTGTACGAGGGTCAGGGCCCAGAGAAAAGAACCGACAAATCAATCAACGAACCAAAAGATTTTAATGTCCAGCCACCATTATACTTTGATCTTGAAAGAGATAGCCCTCCCACTTCGTGGAGACGTCCAACATCATCTGTGGCCAGTTATAACAAGACTATATTTTGGATTCCTCAAAACCACATTGTAGACAAGAAGTTTCAGAAAACAAAAAACAACAGTGTTATCCAAAGAACTAAATCTCCAACTTCGAAAACCTTACTTGAGAATTTTATACGTTGTGATCAAGAGATGAGGACAAATGAACTTGGGTTTGACCAAGCTCAAAGTAGAAGTTATGTCCCCAACTGGGGCATCAGAGATAACTCCATTCCTTTGCGCAGAACTACCTCTATACCTCCTCCCTTATGCTCACAGTGTCAGAATAAAGCACCAGTATTTGGAAAGCCTCCAAAACGGTTTTCTTACAAAGATCTAAAGGAAGCTACTGATATGTTCTCAGATGAGAATTTTTTGGCTGAAGGTGGATTTGGTGTGGTCCACAAGGGAATACTCAAAGATGGTCAGGTTGTTGCGGTGAAACAGTTGAAGTTTGGTGGCTCTCAAGCAGATCTTGATTTCTGCAGGGAAGTTCGGGTTTTGAGCTGTGCTCAACACAGAAACGTTGTGCTGTTGATAGGATTTTGTATAGAGAGCAATTTGAGGATATTAGTCTATGAGTACATATGCAATGGATCCTTGGACCTCTACTTACATGGTATTTAATTTAATTACTAACTTCCGTTATTTCAAAACACTTTTTCAGTGTCCTTTCTCTCTTTCTGGCTTTTTAATTACTATTTGAATGTTCAATATCCATCAATCCAATGAGAGTTCACATAGTCCATTATTTGATTAGCAGCAGATGAGAGTATGCCTTTGGATTGGAACTCCCGCTTAAAGATAGCAATTGGAACTGCACGAGGCGTACGCTACCTTCATGAAGATTGTAGAGTTGGGCGTATAGTGCACAGAGACCTTCGACCCAAAAATATTCTCTTAACCCATGACTTCGAACCTCTGGTAACTTACTTGCGCTTTTCTGATTATTTTTTTTGCCAAAAGTTGACTTCCAATTTTATTTTGTTTTGCAATTCTTCAATTTTAAACGATAATGCTTTACAGATCAAATATAAATAAATATGCCAGCAACTCCTTTTGGTGGGACTCTGTCCCTTCTTTCTGCTCCTATTATTGTGCCGACAATTTCAGTGGGATTCCTGAGTACAGATTTTACTAACCTTCCATGGGTTTTGGCCTAGTCCCCCCATGTTTTGTTATTGTTCTTGCTCTTCTATATATAAATTTGTGTTAGGCTTTGGTAGAGGATCTTTGGGTTGAAGGATGCACATAGTTGGAATGTTTCAATCCTTTTTGCGGTCTCGCCTGTTTCTAAAAAAAAGAAATATATATAAGTAACTGCTGTTAAATCTATTCATTTACCATTCATTTAGGTGGCTGATTTTGGGCTTGCTAGATGGCACTCAGAATGGAATATAGGTACTGAAGATCGCGTTGTAGGAAGTTCAGGGTATTTTCCTTGCTTTGGCATTAATTAAATATGGTACATCATAGTTTTGATTCTAATCAAAGGTAACCTTACATAAACTAGGTATCTTGCACCGGAGTATCTTGACGCTGGAAACCTTACATATAAAGTAGATGTATATGCATTTGGAATTGTATTATTAGAGTTAATAACAGGCAGAAGAATTAGCGAGTTGGAACAGTTCAATGGACAGTACTCGTATCTTCCTGAATGGTTTCATCCCATACGCATGTTAGAGCCCAGTCATATCTTTCAAAACGTTCGTTCTCACAAACCATGCTTCAATTCTGAGGAATCATTGGAATTTAATCTTCAGTTGCAAGCCATGGCACGAGCTGCTTCGTTGTGTCTTCGTGTGGATCCTGATGCTAGACCCCCAATGTCAAAGGTCTGATTTACTTGGGTGCTTTAAAGAAATACAAGAAGATACTCTTTTGAACACAGTTTTTTATTGGTTAAAATTTATTAAAAATCACATAATTTAATGGGTCTCACATCTCATTTAATAACTCTTCTAATTTTATAGTTTTAAATATATTTTAACTAATGAAAGAGAGTATGTTAGGAAAGATGCGTTAGAGAATGTATTCCTATTACTCCTCTTAATAAAAATTAGTTGCTTAATTGAGAAACAAACTCCTTCTATAATATATTGACAAAGTCCTTTTTCTTTTTTAACGTGATTGTAGATCCTGAGAGTGGTGGAAGGGGGTGATACAGTTCGTCCTATGGGTTTAGACATCAATTCAGTTGGTAGCACAAGTGGCCATTTAAAAGGTTTGAAGTCACACACTCCACCAAAAGGTACAATAAGTCATTCTCGCAGATTATCACATTGATCATTAATTCCTTCGGCTCTTGAGCTAGGTAGAGGATCAATTGTTGGCAATATAGTTCTGTTTTGAGCTGCATAGGATAAATTATTCATTTGAAGCGTGGAATTCTCTCGTACGCTTATAGAAACCTTCAGACAAGCACAGCACTGGTGCCCAGTGGTAAGGACTAAGAAGTTATTATCTTAGCCTAGCTTCTCATTAAAAAAAAAAAAAAATAGATTTGTAATTTGGCGGGGATTTTTGGAGCCTGTAGTTCCTAACTAGTCAATTGCTTAATAGCAAAAAATTCATTCGACAGGGAATGTTTCTCTTTTTCTATTTTCTCTTGGATCCGAAGGCAACTCCCTAAATTGGTTGGTCACCGTATTTTCTTTTTGTTAGAATAAAATATATTAATTTTGAATACAAGGGTACTCAAATCCTTTACAATTAGTTTGCTATGTTTTTGCCATTATAGTATCTATTTTCTCCGTGTTATATTCACATTTCAAGCAACATTTTTTGTGTGTAAAATCGATAGATAGTTCTTTGCTCAATGCCCAATGGTAGTTTCATGTTTGTGACTGTTAAATGAATGTTGAAATCTGACATAGGAAGACAATCAAACGTGTTTGTATTTGTCCTTTGAAAGTATAGGATGTTTTACTAAGAATTTTATAACACCCCATTTTCTTTCTCTCTTCTCTTACATGTTTTTTTTTTTTTTTTTTTTTGTATAACTCTCGGTTTCTATTTCTGTGTGAGGTGTATTTATTTATTTATTTTTATATTTAGAAAGGGGTGTTGTAAGTTTTTTATTTAGCGAAAATATTTCCATATTTGCTTGTAGTTGTAGTGTTTTGCATAGTTGTTCAGGAATTTTTTATGTAATGTTTAGTTTCTTTTTGTCATTTTGTTTTAGATGCTTGATAGTATTTTGCTTTTTTGTATTTTTTTCACTTAATAGTGGTAATCATTAGAACCAATAACATTTCAATATGCGGAGATGTCAAGGTCAATTGCAACATATATCGTTTGATCTTTCACATAAAAAAAAAAAGAATTATTATTACGAGTAATAAAGTATTATAGTGTGAAAGTATATATTTAGAAAAGTTCCAACTAAGAAAGATTTGATATTTAAGTGTGTCCATTAGCCATTTTTTTTTATGGAAACTAGCCTTCTATACTGATTCACACACTACGATCATTATAACAATATATATCATAAAAGTGATTTTCTCTTGTGAAGATAAGGACAATTTTGAGAAAAATAATTGTTCAGATATAATTAACGATTAGGGATGGAAATGAGCCAGACTACCTATCAGGGGCCTTTGGCCTAACCTATTTAAAGCTTGACTTGGCCTAACTTGTTTATTATAAAGGTCAAGCTAAGACTTTTTGAAAAGTTTGTTTAAATAAAAATGACAGGCTTAAGCTTTTTAAAAAAAGTCTGTTAGGCCTATACCTATTTAATATATATATATATGTATATATTAAAACTTAAAATTAATATATTTATTCTTTAAAAAATATTTTTTCTTATTATGAAGGTGGATGATCAATCACTTTAAAAAATTACCTTGAAAATCTCATAAATGATTAAGAAAAACATATCTATAACTTATAGGATCATATTTGATAACTTATAAGAAAAACATATATATTATGTTATTTTTTATTTTTAATTATTTATTTTTATTTAATCAGACTTTGTATACAGGCTTCCAGGCCAGACCTTTATGTAAGCCAGACTCAGGCCTTAATAACTTATTTTTAACATGTAACAAGTCAGGCTTAGACTTAATGATAGTGACGCAGGCCAGGCTCAGACCTATCAAAGCCTGGCCTGACCTATTTCCACCCTTATTGACGATAGACATGCAAATCTTTATGTGTATAAAGAGAGGTGAGTGGAATAAGATTTTTCTCGTCCAATTCAATTGCAATTTCGTTATTTCATTCTTATTTGTTAAAATAAAATGATTGTAATATATTTTATATTTAATCATTACTAATTTCTTAATTGGCATGTGTAATTAATGCACATATGTTACTTTTTAAGTAAAAAACATGTAAACTTAAATGTTTAATTAATTCATTAAAATTTATCATTGAAATGAACTCATAATTGCATGGTGAATTATGCAATATTTATTATGACCATATATATTTTTAAAAATGAATAACTTCACTAATATGAGAATCGTCTCATATGGACGACCATAAACACCTTCATTGTTACACCACATTCGTTTATAAATAATATAATGCCTTGAATGTTGTCACCTTCTAAACTTCATTCTTGCTAGAGCAATGGCAGACTTTTGTAAGGTGTGATTTTTTAAAATTTGGATATTAATTTTTTATTAGTCTTATTTTATTTCGTGTACTCTTATGTTATTATTTGGAGCCAAAATTCATAGAAATATCTTTTATTTATGTATAGGACGGTGTTTTTTTCTTATTAACAATGACATCTTCAATAAGTGATTTTCATCCTTTTTTAATTACTACCATCGATCCATCGAAGGTGTAGATTAAGTTTTTTATATCAATTCAAATAAATGTCTTTTCTTTTATATGTTTTTTTTATATTATAATCTTAATGTTTATTATTGATTTTTCTTATGACGAAATTGATATTAATAGAAGATTATTGAATATTGGGAGACAATTTTTTTCCTAGAAAATCATACACCACGGATCCAAACAAGAATGTTGTGATGTTAGAAATTTCATAGCATTTTTTTTCAATTATGTTGGTGCAAATTGTTTTGATATCCAAATATTCAACTATGATGTAAAACAGTTTAAGTATCCTTATCTCAATATGTATGAGACGACCTTTTATACCTAAAGACTTTTACAAGATTACAAATGTGAAGATTTACCTATTTTAGTTAATTATTTTTATTTTTATTTTCTAAAATTATTTAATAATAACTTATAATTGTTGTCTAATTTATTGATTAATATTATTTGGTAAACTAATGCAGAATGTTATTAGAATTAGTAGAGTTTTTTAGTATTGGCATAAGGGTGATGTTGTCATTGGTTCTATCTATCTAAAAGATCATGTGGATAATGATAATTGTCTTTTACCCGAGGTGTGTTTGGATCGTTTATTGCGTTTTACAAATGGTGTGGACGAATTTTGTTGTTTTTATGGCTTATAAAAACATGATGTATGGTTGCATTGTGTGGGTGCCAATAAATTTGGACTGAGAATATTTGATTTAGATAAGAATGAGATTTTTTATTCAAATCCCGATGATATCATGAATGAAGACAATAATGATGATATGGTGGTGATAGATGTTGATGATGGTTAACCTTGGATAGCTAGTATTTCTAATTTTATGGTTGAAGAACGAGCTACTATGGTGAGTAACAATGCAAAAATTTTATGATTTCTAATTGTTACGAATATTTGGATTGGGCTAAATCAGGAGAGGTCTAATAAGACTTAGTCAACTCACTCCTTTGAACATATTAGCACAGAAAATGTGGTCATGACTCTGTTCCAAGTAGTGAGTGAAGAAGCACCAATTGATCAAGAATCTCGGACAAGATTGTGGGGAAATCTCTTCAAACTAACTTCCATGTCAGTGATTATAAATACAAGCACTTCCAAGGAACAAGGTACACACAATCTACTTTCTCTTTTCCATTTACATTATACACACACATCTCACGTCATTAGTGTTGTTTATACAAGCATACTAATCTTCTTTCATGAGGTATTCAATCTTCATAAATACCTTCAAAGAAAAAATCTGATCATATATCAATTACTCAATTATTTCTACTGGACATCTCTGTTCATCACAAACAGAACACCAATAATTTTTTTATTACATTTTATGTAATATTTACCATTAAGACCATTTTTATTATTTCATCGTAGGTGATTCCTTCCAACTTTGTTGAGTCGATTGTTTCACTTATGCAATGTCATATATATTAATCTAATAAATGAAGAAAGTGTAATTTATAGATGCCACCTCTCAGGCTACTGGAAGAGACAAACATGCAACATGCTTTTTAGTGGGTTATGGATAGAATGATTTTGTGGAAGATAACTCCCTACGAGCTGGTGACGCATAGAAATTTATGTGGATTGGAGATACATATGATCTTCATGTGTCATATATTTTAAGCTCATTTATAGTTAAAAGGATTGTCATGTTTTTTGTCCATCCAATTTGAATGTTGGCTTGAATTATGATACTTTACTCATGTATGGAATTGTTTTGTCATGTTTTGAATTATGAAAGCTTTTGAATTGAAATTTTGGTTGTAGTTAGTAAACTAAATAATTTTTTTCCAACGTTATATTCTTTAATATACAATCTTATCAATTTTTTTAAATAATTTCGGAACTTCAAATTACAAAATTAAATGAGAAAAGTTTCATTCTTCCATTTAATTATAATTATATAATCTGGACAATGAATACAAAACTTACAGTAAAAGAAAAACATAATTATATAGTAGTTTCAAAAAGATCAATGTTTTACTTCAATTTTATAAGGTGGAAATTGTTACAATTTTTTTATACAAAAAATTAGAAATTTTCTACATAGTAAAATCGAAATATATATGCATTAATATTTAAATAATAAAAAATTTCGATAAGATGATGATAAAAATTCCTTATACATTTGAGCATTCCCTTATTGTTATTAAAAGGTGGAAGTGATGTGATTATTATTTACAATTTGCTATTTTAATTTGCTATCTAAGTATCTTAAAAGTATTAGAAATATTAACATTTAAAAAAAATCAAAAATATTGTAA
>PYAF01006013.1:199166-252183 GCA_007407185.1 Glycine tomentella | reverse complement strand
ATTCTACTTGTGATTTTTCTCCTTTTTATTTTTCATTTTTAATTACTTTCCAACAAAAAATTATCTATAAAAATTGACAGAATTATATGAATAATTAAGAAAAATACCATGAGTATATATTTCGCTTAATTAAATCTTTAAATCTTATATAAATTTTTATACTATAAAATACCTTAAATAATTTATTAACTTTTCTGGAATAGATTTTATAATTACAATCGTCAATTATCATGTGACCAAAATAATAATAAAATATTTTATTCATTAATTATGATATATTTAAAATGTGAAACTATACAATTAACAAAGCACGAAATTCTATTGTAATTAAATAATTTCATTTGATTTTTTTTATCTCAAATTAAACATGCAAACAAAAAAAGATAAAACAATGAACTAAATCATTTTTAAAAAAGAAAATCAAAAGAAAACATACAAAACATAACTAAAGTAAAGACAATCTAGGCATGGCAACGGGGCGGGGCGGGGGCGGGTATTGCATTCCTCGTCCCCGCCCCCGCTCCCGTTCCCCGCCGGGTTTTAAAACCCATCCCCATTCCCGTCCCCGCTTGGGGTCGGGTTTTCCCCGCCCCGTCCCGTCCCCGCTATTTGATTAAAATTTAAAAAATAAAAAAAATAATATAACTTTTTTTATTGAAAAATCGGATAAAAAAGTTAATTTATGTAACAAAAAAATAATAATAACAAACTCACATTTAAAATATGGGATCATAATTTTAAAATTACAAAACAAAATCAATCAATTCAATTAAAAAAAATTAGAAAATAATATATTTTTTTATTTTTTTTTATTTTTTTAATATTATTTATTATCGGGCGGGGGACAGGGGCGGGGGCGGGTATCAGTAACCCCATACCCGCCCCCGCCCCCGCTTTTGACTATCGTGGAAAACCCGAACCTGAACCCGAACCCAAAAAATTCGGTTTTTTCCCATTAAAATCGGGACGGACTCGGACGGGTACCCACGGGTTCGGGTCCCGCTGCCATGCCTAAGAGAATCCTATATAAGACAATACTTTTAATAATAATTTTTAAGAATATGTGTATATAAAATGTAGGTAAATATTTATTGATATATCTACTAACATATATTTATTAAAATTTAAACTAAATAATTAATAATATATTATTAAAATTCAAATAATACAAAAAAATTATTCTTATAAATTATAAAATATGAATTTAATATCCCAAAGAAACTAAACTAGTTATTACTTTAAATATGTGATTGAGTGAACATATCATAGCTTCATTCTCCAAGAACTTTCTCCACTCCAACGTGTCTTCACATTTGACTCCATTGTAAACATGTTCAATATTATTCATCTATGTACTCATAAAACCTATAGAGTTTTTATTTTATTTTATGTTACTAAGCTTCATCATTTGATTATTGAATTTATTTGTTTTTAATTATTTAATCTTTTTATTATCTTCTTTCTTTGAGGCAAGTGTTTACCTTTTTCTTGTTCTCTTGAATTTTTTAAAATTTTTTTAATACTTGACTTAATATTTGGCCCCTTCTATGGTGAAGGATGTACTTGTAAAGATATTTTGACCTTCAAGTCAGTAGGCTAATGGTAAAAGCAAATATTAATAATAGATTAGAATTTAGTCACCATTTTATAGAGGTGAAATTTGACTTATAATCTCAATTTTCCTAATTAAATTCTGTAATAATCTTATCTTACCTTGTATGATAATCCTTTCCAGATTTATATGTGATCTTTATCTTCCTTTTATATAAATCAGTAAATATATAGTTTTCCTTTTTCCTAATTTATTCAGGTGAGATTCATTGAGAATATTAAGTGATCTACTCGGTCAAAGTATTGAATTTTACCAAATCTGAATAGTAAACATAATATATTGTTTTTTCAATTTGTATAAACACTATAAATATAAGTCCTCATGTATAATAAAGAATGGTTTTCGATATAGAAGAAATACTTTCAATTTTTTGTCTTCCTTCAACTTGCTCCCTCACACAAACAACGAGAAACCACCACCATGGTTGATCATCAATAGCTCGAAAATCTCTTGACAAGACTTAAACAAATAGAAGTACGTACGTACGAATGAAATTCACACAAGAATCAATCAAAATTTGTACCGATTGGATCAATGCTATGGAAAGGTACCTTTCTCCATTCTGGATGTCTAAGAAATGGAACAACGGGAACTTAATTGCCTAGAAATGAAAGCACGGAGGAGGGGCCTTGAAGAACCATGACAAAGAGGTATGGAATCATTGTCAAGGGTGCATGTAATAATTGCCCAAGGCCTAGAGTCTCCAATTAGTAATAACCTAGAATCTTCAATTAGTCTAGTTATGTTTTTCGTCTTAGGTGTTGAGATGTTCTTTTGCTTATCTTATTGTTACGTGGATGTGATACACCATTTTTATTTAGTAAATTAATCCACCGTTTTGTTATACTTAGGTTCTCAATTGACTTGTATTAATATTTATGAATTTTGATTTATTAAAATATAAAATTATTAATAATAAATAAGACTAATATATATTCATTATCTCAGATAACTTTTGTTAAAAATATATCAATTAAAAAGTGTGCTATTAACCTTTCTCATTAATTATATCAATAACAAATAAATGAAAGAGAGGTGATGTTAATTCATCAAGACATGTGAATCATAATCGTTGGCATTCTCAAAACCTGTTGTTTGACTACCTCATCCATTCATTCATATACAAATTACATTATACTACATAAAATTTAATAAAGATCTTTCGACCCTGTCCCAATCTTGCATAATCAATCAATCAGAGTCAATGATAACAAAAAAATATAAAAAGACCAATATACATATATTATGAATTATTATAAATTTTCTAATATTCTCTATCGATTGATAAAATATCTGATGAAACATGTGCCCATCAGTTCCTCCCATTGGTCCGTCCCGAAGAGAAGCTACTATCTGATACAGAAGGCAATGAGTCTGCATCAGAAGCCATGCGGTGGTGCTTCACCTGATTATTATTCATCGATTCGGAAACCCTCCAAACTTTCACCGACTTATCCAAACTTCCACTGTACAAAAACCAACGCCGATCCCGGTCACCCCTTGCGGCGGATTCACGGTCCTCCTCCAAGGCGAGGCACTTCAACGGACCGTCGTGGCCCGTGAGAACCGACACGCACGTGTGAATCAAACACTCGCGTTTCCACACGCATATGGTTTTGTCCGCGGAGCCGCTGAAAACTAACGTCCCCGCGGCGGCGAGGCACAAGACCGCCAGCTTGTGGCCCTTCAAAACCCCGCCGTGCCTGTAATTCTTGTTGCTCTCCCAAAAGTTCACTAACCCGTCCGAGGCGCCGCAGTACACCATCGACCCCGCCTTGTCCACCGCCAGCGCCGTCACCGCGCACTCCTGCTTCAGCAGAGTCTTCACTGCCGCGTGCTTCAGGCCTTTACCTCGGGGCTCCCGCCGCCACACCTTGACGGTGCCGTCCGCCGAGCCGGAAAATATCACGCTCCCGTCCCCGCACACGACGGCGTTCACCGCGTCGTCGTGCGCCTGGATGGACTCCAAGCACTTGGAGTCCGAAATCCTCCACACCTTGATTGTCCTGTCCCATGACGCGGAGTATAAATAGGTTTTGTCTTCTGAAAGGCTCAAACACGAAACGGCATCGGAGTGTCTGATCCATAACGCTGTTTTGTGTCGTCGAACCTGAAAGCACAACAACAATACTTACTACTGTCACTTGTAATTCATAACAGTAACATGATCATTATTACATTAATTTGGATAATCTGTTAATATTTATAAGAGAGAAAAAATAAATTTTTAAGTTTTTTTCAAACATGAGTTAGTGTGTATTTTGATTTTTTTAATAGAGTGTGTATTTTGATGAAAATTAATAAAAACTAATTTTAAATGAAATTAACTTTAAAGTGATATAATTTATATTTAAATATGTTTAACGTTAAAAAAGTTTTTTCAGAAGAATTACAAAAGCAAGTTGGTAATGTTAGTTAAATTTAGCATAAATTTTAATCCATTTAAAAGTTATCTAAAGTTATGTTAACTCAGAAATAATTTATTAATTCATTAAAAAATGTAAAAAATAATCTTTTTTTTTATTTTAATCCTCTAATTTATTATAAAAAATAAATACATTTATCTAATGGATTAGAGGACATTTATCATCCAGGAGAAAATTGTTTTTAACATGATTCTAAATAATCAAATAAGGTGAAATCAAACACATGCATTTTAGTAAAGAAACAATTTATGTGATTTCAGTGCTAATAAAAAAAGGTAATTTTAGTCACTAAAGAATGTTAGATATATGTCGAACCTCGACGTAGTTGCTGGGCTTAATTGAGCTCTTGAAGATGTCTTTAAGCGTTGGCAACGTGCCGGCACGTTTGTGGAAGCTAGGGTTCTTGGGGGAGACCTTCCAGACGCGGATTTTGCCGTCTTGGTGACCGGTGAAGATTTTCTGACCAGACAGTATTATGGTTTTCACCAAACCGCTGTTCGATTTGAACCCGGAATATTCCTGGAGATTCTTCCAGACACGAATATTCTTGCTGTCGGAACCGGTGTAAAGAAGATCACCGGAGGCAGCGAGGGAATAGATGTGTCCTTCTTGGCGGACAAGAGAACCTACGAGGGCGTTTTGCGGGATGCTGTTTTGCTCTTGAGACCATTGAGATGTTGAGAATGGGGAGTTTGTTGTCTGGTTCCACGGCGACATCATCATGGGTGAGCCTTCGCCGCTTAACCTTCCCTGCTCGGAGTAGTAAGGACTCATCAGCGACGCCGCGCTGCTGCGTCGCATCGCGAACTCGTCGTCGGTGAGCGCCTCCGTTGTCGACATTCTCGGTTCCGATTGCATGAACTGTGAACGCGGAACGGTTTCGCCAAACACGGCCTTACAACTTATAACAAATTAATTAACTAATTAAACTAATTAGTTACAATAAAATAATAATGTTGTTATTCATTCACGGTGATGTATGTTTTGTTTTTTTCATTCACGGTGGAGCAGCGCAAATGCTAAGCGATTTGAACTGCAATCGGAAAATGGAAAGGGAGAAAAGGGAAAAAATATACAAAGAGGAATATTAAGAGACTTTGATTGATTGGTTGGGAAATAGAAGCCGAAGGAGGTTGAAGAGTGTGACAATTATATGAGGGTTGGGTGGGAGAACAGAGAGAGAGTATAAAACTATATATATGCGATGGGAATTGATGGTGCAAAATGATTGAGTCAATTGTGTGTTGACACGTACCAGATTTTAATTTGGCTTTGTAAAAGGTTGTTATGTTATTATCAGAAGATGTAATTTGGGTCGGGTGTTTCGGTTTCCTAGGTAAGTTTTGTTGGTTGAGTGTTTGGGATCGATGGGTTGTTGAAACTGCTTCTGCTTAATTTGTTGTTTTTTAGAGGCTATTTTAGGATGACACGGTATGGTTTTCCAACGTCCCAGGTAATACTATGTATAAAAAATTCCCCCTATATATATTGACTTGCGTTATGTGTAAGTAATGAAGGTGTATATGTTTTTTAATTAATGTTTGATTGGTATGTGTGAACTGCAACTAATTAGCAAGGAATCTGGATTTGCCTGTCCACAATAGCACACATTCATACAATCAGCAATTTTTAATTGTCAAATAAAGATTGGATGACTAATATTTTGTCTTGATAAATTAAATTTAAAACATGCATTTAAGATATGAATAGTAATATAGTAATATTTATTTAATGATTGCAAATTAGATATGATTTTTTAATCATGATATTAGTATAAAATTATTGTTTCAATTGAAAATAGTAATTAATGTTTGTCAGACAGATCGTGAGGATACAGAAAATGAGTATTCATTTTTAAACACGATCTATTCTATAATTTTATATCTAAAAATTAATCAAGATTTAAATTCTTAATCACTTGATTAATAAATATAAGATGTTATCACTTTTGTCAACTTGTTAATTACAAATTAGGTCTGATTTTGCATGAATACGTGTGATTTCTTATTACACTCCATCCATTTCCAGCAAGGTATGGCTATGCATAGCAGAGTACAACTTTCTTTACTTCTCTTATCCTTGGCCTCCATATAATATAATTGAAAGCTCACAACTATCCTGCGTGGGTTCGGTTACACGTGCACATGCATTCTCTTCAAAGTGATACGATCTTTCTAATTCCAATTCTAATGTTAATAAAATGCAAGCTAATCTTTCTTTGGTTCGAGACTTTGAGCTTAATAAATTAAACTCAAGTGATTAAGAGGTTTGGTTATACAATATACTCCAATATATTAACATTAATATAGCTAGCTAGCTTTATCAATGCTCTCCTGAATTCATCCCCGAGTATTTGGTCTAAATCTATAAAATATCATACACTGAATTAATATTGATCATATCACAAATTGAGGAGTAATCAGTCGTCGCACACAGGGACTAAATTCATGTAAATTAATTAACCCATAATATGTGTCACTAAACTAATGATATTTTCTCTTATATAAACTCACTCTCAAAAAAAATAAAAATCAACAATGGACCAAATAATTTCAAGCTTTGAAACGAATCTAGCGTCTAGACACTAGAGTACTGTGTCTGCCGGAACACTTTATATCACAAACGATACAATTTCGACCATAATATCATTGTATCGAGTATTGAGGAGTAATCAGTCACACACAGGGACTAAATTCATGTAAATGAAGTAACCCATAATATGTCTCACTAAATTAACGATATTATCTTATTTTAACGCATTCTCAAAAAACAAAACAATGGACCAAATAATTTCAAGCTTTGAAACGAACTAGTGTCTAGACTCTAGCTAGAGTAGTACTGTGTTTGCCGGAACACTTTATAACACAAACGATGCAATTTTCGACCATAAATATCATTGTATCGAGTATTGAGAACTTCCCACATGGAGGAATCTTGTGGTCTAGCTTGTTTTGTCTGAATTACAATAATGATCTTATGGAACAACCTACGTACGTTGTTGCGCTCTTGCTCTAAATGTTATAGCTGGGGAAAATGTTTTGCTTCAAATGCAGACCTGTTTGGAGAAATTAATTAAAAGCCATGACCTAATAATTAATGAGGTGCATTTTGTGGTGCACCTCTTTGAGAAGGGACAAAGGTGCACCGATGGTGCTTTGATTCAATTTAACATAGTAAGATTTTATAATTTATAACGTATTTGTTCTTGTATTTATTGCATCTTAATCCTATATATATAAGGTTTTAAAAAAATTATTTTAGTCATTGAGCTGAACTCGATCAACTTTATAGATTATATCATCTTAATATTTTTTTAAAGAAATTGAAATTTAGAAGATAATCATAGTATTTTTATTTTAAAAGTTAATTTAATGTTTTGAATTAAAATTTGAATTAAATAGCAATGTTTCTTAATTTTGAATTTCCACAAAATATTAATTTTCCATAAAGATTGTAAGTTTGTAACTTGTGCATGGAAGCCCGAGGGAGACGAGGAAAAAGTGAAGTGTCCGTGGATTTAAACTAGCATATTATCAATCTCATCATATTATTCATAATATTAGTCTGTTTTTAACAAAACAAAATGTCACAATTGATTGCAGCCTACGAGAATGTACATGAGAAGTCTAACAAATTATTAATTATATATTACACATTTACACTAAATAATAACTTGAAATATTTATATAAAATCATTAAAAAATTGGATTATATTTTAGTTAAAGAAACTAGGCTAACACCCTTTACATGCATGCAAGCACTGCTTCAAATTGCTCGCAAGAGTTACAAAGTTGCTATATTAATCGTACGCAATTAGTTGAACCAGGCAAACCATCACGTGAAGTGATACATTTGTTTTATAAAGAAAATGTTACCTTGTATCAAAATGTTGTGCAAGCATAATCAAAATAGAAAGTGGAGCATTTTATGATCCTCATATGTTGTGTGACATTCCTTGGTGTAAGAGAGAGTTACTTTTATTTGGATTGGACAATGGCATATTTATATCACTTATTGGTAGGGACACATGCAGAGTTGGTGAAAGGGAAAACAGAGTATGCAGCTATCCTTGGACCCTTAAACAGTGAGACCCTATCGAGTACTATAAGATTAATGAGGCTTATTTCCTCCTTCCTTTAGTGAGATGAAATTACTAAAAACCCAAAATTTGGATGTTGGTGAAGGGAACTACGATAGATTTTCTTTCTTTTCTTTTCTTAAAAAAAAGAATTATTTTGCAAACAATTTTTATAAGAACATCTCTAAAATATAGTTTATCATCAACTTTGATTAATTCTTCACTCATTTTTAGTGAGCCTTATTATTTCACATCAGATTAACAACAATTTTTTTTACTCTAATAGTGAAACTGAAACCACTTGAAAATTTATAATAGATTTCATACATTATCCCGCGACTTTATAGTGTTAATAAAAAATATATTTTAATGTTAAGAATTAGTTCTAACATAAAAATTAAACCATTCTTACAATATGGCTTTCGACTTAACTTCCTAGCTTCAACTGAGATGTGAACCTCATATGAACTCGTTCTTGTTCATAAGAGTTAATTAGAAACCCCATAAAAACTATTGTTGGAGATGATCTAAAGGAAACTGATTTTCTTGATATTACAATACCTAATACATTAACTATTTATATTCTATGGTATTTTTGTCATTTTTTTTATTTAACTCTTTTATTTTATCCATCAACAATACCTTGCTAAGTGTTACTTAATGACTAAATTTAAAGCAGTAAGTCTTGATCATTAATTAACTTTTCCTATATTATTCGTATTTTGTGGCTATTCTTGAATCCTATTTTACTCGGTGTACCTTAAAATTCGGCTAATAATTATAATTAATAACCCTGAGACCTGATCTAGCTTGCATCTTAAGGGAATGGTTAGATTTTATTGGAAATGGCAGGGTAAACAAGAATAACATTTCATGTAGCTGGTTAAATATAGAAATGACACAGCCCTAAAGGTTTCTACTTTCTGATATCATTTAGCAAAAGAAAAGTAACTTTCTCCCCACTCCACTGTGGTTGCCTTAAAATAGGAAAAAGTAAAATAGAAAAAAAATGCAATCATGCAACTTTATTTTGGACACTCGATGGTATTGACACACCTGTGTTGTCATGAAAACAGAAACATCGTTTTGTCATCATTGTTTTCATTCATTGCATTACACATTTAGAGGTTTCGTTTTTCAATTCTCAAAGAATTTCTCAAAAACTAAACACTTATATATCCACAGCCCACACCGTATCAAAAACAACCGCCAGCAACATTTGTTTTCTTTCGTGGAGTCCCTTGCTTATGCCACGTAGCACCTGATGGAATCAGCTTCTTTGTCTTTTCTCTGATGACATTGATGCTCAAAGTACTGTAGTTCTGACACGTGGAAAACCTGGAATGTAGGGACATTCGTTAGTGCCTCTCTGCATCTTCCACGTGTCCCTCTACAATGGAATGTGTGCCCCCTAACTATGTTGCAAGAAGCAAGTAGGTTGCTGAATTATTGAAAAGGAAAATTGGAAAAAGACGTGTCTCCTTTCCATTAATAGAAAACCCCGTTGCCAAAAAATACAGCATTTTATTTTTATTTGGTAAGTGATAGGGTTTTTTTTTTTTTAATATATCCCCTTAAAATATTTTTCAAATGATTTTGGTTTTATTCTAATAAAGTTTTCAAATAAAAAATGGAAGTAGTTAATATTTAGAAACCTAACATTTATTTATCTTGCTTGGAACAACATTTGAGCTTTTGAGAGGTTAAGTGCATCCACTGCATTTTTTTTTAACTCTGCTACATATTTGCTTCTCATACTATATGCTTACCTTCATAAATGTTTATAGTTTTATAATGATTCTTTTCATGAATGTATAATCTTTTATCTTGCAATTGGTTTGTCTCTGGCCGCCTAAGAAAGAATGACATGATAGTCGTGGACTCGTTGTTGGCCATGGTGCAATTAACAATCAAAGTTATTTAAGTTGGAGATTTTTTTTTATATATAATGATTTTTCTAAAAAATATATATATAGAAATTACTATAATATATTATATTAAAATTATTATTTTTGTAATAATGATGAAGTAAAAATAATAGTAATTTCACCTTATCAAGTTTTATGTTGATGTGGTTTTAGGAAATTTTTCATCTCCATAAGTTAAGTAAATTTCCTTGCTTGATTTCATATAAAAAAAAAATCATTCCTACGACTTTTATTGTATATATATATATATATATATATATATATATATATATATATATATATATTTCCATATCAATAAATTTAAAGGCGGTATAACGAACAATTAAGGAAAGCTTATTTATCAATTGCCAAGTAATTAGTAATAGGTATGTAGATTAGTCTGGTCTAACATCAATCTGTTGGCTTAATCCCGTGGCTTAACATATCCGTACCATGTGTCTTGCTTTTATTGCTTCTACATAATTGAAGTTTTGGAATAGTTGAAATGACTTGTAAGTCGATCCAAAATAAAATCATCCTTTAAAACGTTAAAATGACTAAATGAATGTTAACTTTTTATTTATTTTTATGTGTATAAGTGAGTTGGACTCAAATTAATTAAATCCGTTTAACCATTAACTTTTTTCAAATCAACCCTTGTGCAAACCCATAATCAAACAAAATAGAGTTTGCTTAATATAAACCCGCACAAGTTGAGTACTTTATGCAGACCATTTCTCAAACTGTGATTTAATTATATGCTTACCCCCAAGCAATAGAATAAATTATTAGATAGTTTAAGATTATAGTTCCCATTAATTTTCGCATGACATACAATCAAATGTTAGGCTGTGTTTGTTTCAATGGAGAGAAATAAGTTTGAAGAGAAATTTTATACTTTATTTCATGGGATGCACATCTTTTATACTTTATTTTAATTTTAAAAAATTCTTTTATTTTTCTCCTCTTAACCAAGTGCACCCCTAACAATAGTTGATGTGTAATGTTACCCATGCTTTAAATATCTTGCGAAAAGTAAAAATCCAGAAAAAGATATTTACATGTTAAAATAAATGTAAGAAAAAAAAATAACACAATTATTAAGTCCCGACAAAAGTCAATATAAAACCTAAATGTAATAAACAATAACAAAGATCTCTAAAATATATGTCAAGGACAAGTAGATTAAGGTAACATGAATATTTCAAGAGGTTTGAATTGTAAACCTTTATCATATTGTCTTCGATTCTGAAGGATATAAAAAATAAATAATATGAATATCAAAATCCATAAATATTAAGTTATGCAAGTCGATTGCAATCAATGCATAGTAAGTAACATTTGAATTGCTATAATTCTTGAATTAATGGTTATAAAGAAAAAATGCATCATCTTCAAAATCTGTTGTTCAGTCTAATGGATGTTTGGTTTGATGAGAATAGTCTGTTGTAATCATATTGAGGGAAGTCTCACGCTCATCAGATGGAACATTTTGTTTCATTAATTTGATACACATCAAACTACTGAATGTTTTCTGTTAGGCTTATGTTGTTGAGTCTTAGTGACCTGGGCCCTACAAACTGAGGTTATGGGATCTTTGTGTAAGTGTAACTAACTCTAATTAGAAGTGTGAGAGGTATTGAGATTGTTGTGAGAAACATAAGAGAGAAAACACTGAATACGTAGAGAGAGTGAGGCTTGGGTTCTTAGAGAGAGTTCCTCTTGAATTCAAGGGAATAGAACCAAGGGGGTTCTTTGTTGTATCTTGTTGATTTTATTTCATAGTGGAGCTGCTCCTTCCCGTGCATGTAAGTCGTATTAGCTAAACCACATAATTACGTTGTGTTCTCATTTTACGTTCTTGCTTTTGGATTTTGCATTTTCTTCCTTGTTGCATGTTCCGGATTTATTGGTTTTGGTTTGGTTCTATGCTTTCTTGGTAGTTTATGTTTCTTTCTTCTTATTGGTATCAGAACCAACATAATGGTTGAATTGATTCGTTCATTTCTTATCACTGTTTGTTTCACATTCTGAACATGACACAACCATTCCTTATTAGAATGGTCATGCTTCATCAATTTCAATTCTCCATTTTCTTTGAGAACATTCTCGACATAATCACTTCTAATCATTATTTTCTTCAAACATATTATTGACCACATTACCTTTACTCAAGCTTAAATGGTGTTATCAGTTGATTAATGAAACTCACACGGTAGCAAAGTGGAAACACAATAGAAGAAGAAAAATAAAATTGCTCACACTCATGCAACAAAGGAAAGAAGATAGAAATGAAATTGGACTCAATTCATAAATCTTGACTTCTCACATAACGTAAATACTTTGTAATATCCTGCATAGCTAATGTAAAACGGTGGAAAAGTATAACTTGTAGTCAGGTATCTATCTATCTCTACATATAAATTAAATTTCATTTGAAAATTTTCTAGCGTTAGATCGACCATTCAATTGTATAATAGTAGTTTGATTCAACTGAATTTAATGCTTCTAATTATATTTAAAGAAGAATTAAGTGTTGACATTAATGTTATTTTTCTATATAAATTTAATAATTAAATATTAATTTTGATAATTTTAATATTAAGTAATAATATTTTATTTATGATATAATTTATTTTAAAATTAATAACTACGGATAAAATTAAATAATAAGTTATTATATATATATATATTAGTATACTCGATTTTTAATTTGATTTTATGCATATTTTAAATATTCTTATAGATGTTATAATAATAATAAAAATAATAATAAGGTCAAATGATCTATTTGGTCCCTTATTTTTTTTTTGTTCATTTTGACCTTTATCTTTAGAAAATTTACTTTGTTCCTTTATCTTTTTAAAATTATTCGAAATGGTCCTTCCGTCAGTTAGAAGCCAATGTCGTTAACAATATTCAAATATTGACGGCTAAAAACTATCACAAAACAAAAAATAAAAGCCAAAACTTCTGGTATTGAATCCCTCCTCATCAACTTCCTCTCCTTCGAGCATCAAATTTGTCCTCATCATCATCTGTGCAGTCCTACATGTCACGCACAACAGCAAGATTACCTACTTAGACTCCACCTTCCATGCTTTCTTTTCACCGCGTTAGTAACTCCTATGGCAACGGCAACGCCCACAACCTCCCCTCCCCCACTATCAATTATGCCCTATGTCGTGGCCTTTCTTGCTTGTTTCCTCTCTTTCTTACTATTGATGTCGTAATCCCTTTTCTCCTTTTCTTCACCAACAAGAAAAGCACAAGTACACATAGACATCCCCAAACACAATGCACACCCAGAAAACTATAAAAAGGAAAATTTAAATCGCGTACACATGAAAAAGCAACGATCACAAACATGGTGGAGGACAGGATTCCCTCCTTGCTCTCTTGGCAATGTTCACTCGCGCTTGTTGTCACCGTTGCGAACAACTTATCCAGCTTCCAGATCCTCAACCTTGAAAAGGACTCATTAGGGAAACCCTAGATTGAGAAAACATCACCAAATCCACTGATCCATGGCATTGTTCACTTGAATTTGATTATGCTTTTATGATTTGCATGTATAGTTGTGAGATTTTCAATCCAAAAGAGGATTAAGATTATGAAGGATGAAACTAATTTATTAGGAGCGAATTTGAGTGCTTCTTCTCATTTTTTGTTTTGTGGCAGCTTATTGCTAATGATATTTGAATATCGTTAGTGATGTTAACTTCAAACTAATGGAATGACAATTTTGAATCATTTTAAGAAAATAAAAGATAAAGGAACAAAAAAAAAACAATAAGGGAACAAATAGGTCATTTGGCCTAATAATGATAATAATGATGATGATGAATTGGAGTCATTGATCTAACGGTTAGAAAAATTTTAAGTGAATAATAGTAGTAATAATAATAATAATACTTCATATTGATTAAGTGAGTGAGAAATTATATAACTGTAAAATTTACTCACACCATTATTATAATTTTTTTTAGAATCATTATTATAATTATGTACTATAAAACTATACTCATATCTTTAATGATTTTAGAATTAAGTTAATTATTTTATATTTTCTCTTTTTTTCTTATTTAAATATTAATAAATATGAAATATATAGTTTATAAGAATATATTTGATATGTTACTTTAATAAACTGTAATATTTAATTTTTTTATAATGATAATCTCATGAAAAATTACACATAATAATAAAAATTTCATTTACAATGAATTGTTCATAATATTTTATAATCTGGTAACAATTTTTATTTTTTAAAATATTTTATAACGCAGGAGTTCAATAAATTTCACTTTAAATAATTATAAATTTATATATTTTGAATTTAACATTTCATATAGGTATTACATCACTATTATTACTTGAAAAAGAACAAATGATGATAAACTTAATCGGCTTAAATATATTTGAAAATAATATATACTCAATTTAAAATATAATTAAACTTTTTACTTAATTTTAAGGTAATTATATTCAATATGATACCAAATATTTTTAAAATGATAAATTTATTTATTTATATAAATAGATTGAACACCTATGTAAAATAACTAAACAAAACTTAACACCTTAGAAGACAAACAAAAACAGTGTGATACAATCAAGTAATAGTGAGTGAAATAAAACTCTAACATGTAAGAAGAAAATATATCAAGGCTATTGCTAATTGGATACTTCCTTGGGCGATTGTTAATAATCTTATTCATGTGTTGTGCTCTGAGCTCTTCAAACTCCCCCCACATTGTTATATTATTGTGAACAATTAAGATGCATGTTATTAAGCAGTGGCAGAATTAGGGGTTAGGATGTGCCACCGCCCTTTTTAAAATTTAAAATTTTGAAAATATATATATATATATATTTAAAATTAATAAAAAAAATAAAAATAAAATGAAAATGAAAGAAAAAAAAAAGAAAAAAATATTAAAAAATGTGAAAGGGGAAAGAAAAAAAATATAAGGAAAACCTAGTAAAAAAAAGAAAAAATATTAGAACAATACAAAGGAAAGAAAACATAAAAGAGGGAAAAATATATAAAAAAAAGAGAAAAAAATGTAATAAAAATAAAAAGGGAAAGAGAGATAATAGAAAAAGAAAAAAAGAAAGGAAGATGATAAAATAGAAAAACAATAATAAAAAGGAAAAGAATAAAGAGGAAGAGAAAGAAAGAATACTATAAAAGAAAGAGGTCTGAACACATAAACACACGGAGAAAAAAATTGTCTCACTTGATACTGGAATCAATGAAAGAGAAGGGTTTCAAGTATCCTTTTATTCCTTTCTTTTTCCCTCTTTTCTTCTTTCTTCTCCTATTTCTCATTGTTGTTGTTGTTGCTAATCTTCTAAAATAAAAATAAATTGTTATTTATTCAAGAGCTAGCAAGAACTGTAGAATCCATCATTTATTCTCTTATTGATAGAGTGATTAGACTTGTATTTCTTCTTCTATTTTCTACAATAATTACTCTGAAAGATTTTTCTCAACTCTGATGATAATCAAGACTAGACTTCGAAATAGAATCAAAGATAAATTTCTTGATGATTCTTTGATTACATACATTGAAAAAGAAATTGTTTTGAGTTTTACACAGATTCAATTATAGATGATTTTAACAATATGAAAACATGTAGAGTAAGAGTCAAGTGAAGTGATCTTAATTTTTGTAATAGATTTTTTAAATTTTTTTTGTATATTAGATTTGTATTATATTTGGAGTACTTTTATTTATGATATAATTTTTTTTATGTTAGCCTCCTCTCAATAATATTCTTGCCTCCGCCACTCTTATTAAGTAAGATTGTTAAGTTGTCTCCACTTTTTCTTTATTAACGAATGAAAAGAGTACAATTCAATGTAACTTTGTTAAAGCCAATCTAAGCCTTATCATTCTTACTAGTAAAACTTCTTATCCTTTCTTGTAAGAAATTCATTCATAGTTATATTTGTTTAAGTCTATCAACCATGTTTCTTTTATATAAAAATGGTAAGAAAAGAGTATATTTGTTTAATTTCCCTATAGTTGAAAGAAGACAGAAAATTGAACGCATTTCTTTTATATAAAAAAACACTATAGATGAACACTTAATCATATTTTTAGTACACATACAAACTTAAAACAAATACGTTAAATTTAATTTGATTAACTACAAAAGTAATTACTATATAATATATTACTATTTTATATATATATATATATATATATATATAATGGATTATTTATCTTGACATGAAATCATAAACTTAAATCAATATTACCTTAAATGCATTAATAAAAAAATTATTTTATGATAATATTATCACTTAAAGGAAGTTATTTGTTAATTTTATAAAAATAAATAAAAAGTTACCATCTTCACAAAAAAGTTACCATAGTTATGAAATATATTTCATTGAGTTTATTAAATTATTATCTTATATAAAATTAATTTTTTTTTAAACCAAGGTATTCTTTGACCGAAACTCAAAAGACTAATCCCCGAAATACTTAGATTCATTTAAGGGATTAAAATTTATTTAAGATTTAATAATTTAATTTAAATTAATTGATTTGTTTAATCAGGAATATACATGTCCTATAAACTCTTTAAATACTATAATTAAATATAATGATGTATTTTATTTTTTAAATAAAAACAAAAAATCTAAGAATTTGGATGGAAAAGAATTAATATAGCAATGAAACGTGGTATCGACATAATCACCTTCTAATCATTATTTTTCTTAAAATATATTATTAACCACACTACATGTACTCAAGCTTAATGGTGTTATTAGTTGATTAATTAAAACTTACACAAACAGTATCACATTGAAAACACAAAAGAGGGAACAAAAATAAGATTGCTCACACTCACACTCATATGCAAAAGAAGAAGAGAGAAATGAAATTAGACTCAATTCATAAAACTTGACTTCACACCTCACTTAAACCCTTATTTTTTTCCTACCTCGCCAATGTAAATCGATATAGAACTAACTTGTAGCCATGTACGTGAACATCCAATTTTGTCCGGATTACTTATATTATTTTACAAAATAAATCAGAGAAAAGAAAGAAGAGAATAAATGAAAAAAGAAAATGATGATGATGAAAAAAAAAAAAAGAGAGAGAGAGAGAGAAGGAGAGAAAGAGAAGAAGTTGAGACTAGGACAAACAAAACAGAGTTGAGTGGTTTTGACTTTTGATTAGCATCGAGCAGATCTGGTTCATGGAGATGAGCGAATATGAAAAACTGATAGCAAATCGAGATGGTGGGGAGTAGATTTGGTTAACGGATACTAGTGTCTAGTTGATGGGAATGAGCGAATCTGATTTCTGTTTTTTTTCCAGTGGCTTTTAGGATTTTGATTGATTTGGAGACAAATAAGTCCAGTCTTCTACAACTAGATGTAGCCAATTAATGGTTATGTAAACCGTTCAAATACTAGTCTTTGAGACAAAAATAATTCATATAACCCTTTTATATTTCTTTTAGTTCCTTCTACCCTACTATATATCTTTATAAGTATTGGATTATGTTTCTAAAGGTTAGACCATGTATTGACCATGTAAAATGTGGGTATGGTTATTGCTTTTGTAAGGTTATAAAGCCAACATATTGCTTTGAATTCAAGAACAACATTCTTTCAACGTATCAATTTTATGCATGATGAATTAACAAACTAAATTCTGTCTTGTAATTTGTTCTTATTTTTATTATCATAATAAAAGTAAAAGAGTTTGGAAGGGAAATCTTATGTCATTGAGTGGAAAAAATTATAGATTTTTTTTTCTATTTTTTAAATAATAAAATTGTATAATTGTAATAATTAAGGTAACTAAAGCAAATATATCTTCGAATGTAAAATAATTAAATTAATTACTATCAATATATGTACATGTTTTAATTAAGGTAATTATATAATTTTGAATTAACTAGATTAATATTAATCTTTCAAGTTTATTGTCCGTCACATTTATTGTGAGGAAAACACTTGTGCAAATAGATTAATATTTTTCTTTGCTAGACTCCTTTGGTTGGTGGGACTTCATATCTCCACATTTGTTACAAATCTTTTTGAACATTATAGACAGACTATGCCAACAACTAATTTAGTTCCCGTGCTTGCCTCTTTGCTTTAAAAAAGAGAGAGAGAAAGAGATAAGATAGAACTTAAATAGTGTTTAGAAGGAAAGATATATATAGTTTATTTTTAAACGAACAGAATTGTTGTTGTTGTGATTTCTCCTATTTGATAATAGAAGACCAGGAGACATTAAGTTTACAGTGATCTGTTATTTTATTTTCATTTTAAAAGGTCATTAAATTAAAAAAAGAAAGTATATTTATTAATTATAATTAAAAGAGTTACGAATTGTCTAGGGCAATTTGATGTTGTTGCCGTCAACATTCCTATGTTCAACTCAATGTCTTGAAAAGGACAGGCAGAGACAATCATAGCTCACAAACATTGCTTTTCGAAAAGAGTTTTTATCAAGACATTCATACTGCCGGTGGTGTGTATATATAAGCCCAACTTTACAATATTTGCAATCTTAAATTTTTATTTTATTTTACAGTAAGATTTTTTTTATAAAAAAAATAAACATATTACTAGATCTTTAATTATGGGCTGTAGTTGATTGCCAAAAGTTGGTATACAGGAGCTGAACTATTATAGGAGTCTGGAGGTGAAAGGATTGAATTAATTACACGTGTAAACTGATATCTGAATCTACATATTCTCACTGTATTGCATTAAACTAAATTAGTTGTGCTTACAAACACATATATTTACTCTATACAATTGACAACAACGTGTGTGCTCAGTTAAAACTTATATGTCAAATATTAACAACCCATGCAAGAATGTACTTAATATATTCAAAAAACTTAACCATGATCAAAACTTAAAAACCAACATTCTATTGTGATAAATAGCAGAAATAATTATTTGGGAAATTATGACACCCTGTAAAAGACTTTAAAGAAACATTATTCATTAGCATGATAACAATTCCATTACAAAAAGAAAAACACGAGGACAGGGAATTCAGTTTAAATTCACAAACACCAACCTGTTCTGAACTGATATCTAATATGATAGCAATCGAGATTTTGTTACAATTTATGTGTGAGCGTAGCTGCATAACTAATTTTGTCGCTCAAGTCCAAGTGTATAAATAAGACACTCATATTTGAACTCAATTCTAATCTCATTCTCATCAACTCTTCTCTCTCAAACACTAACTTTATTGTTAGATTGTTTGTAGGTACAACTCCAATGTCGTACTTTGTCATGAGATTTCAAGACCAGGGCGGATCTACACCATGAATGGGACTGAATCTTCGCCACTTCTAGCTAACATAACCCATGCAAGGATAAAATGCATAATTTTTTAAAAATCTCAATCCTCATCAAGACCTAAAAGCCAACATTTATTGGGATAAATCACATCCAGTGTAAAGTGAGTATTTCACCATAAAGGATAAAATAAGCAATCATAATCATAAATCATAACTTTCTTTTTGACAGAACAAATCATAAATTTATTGAAACATCAATTGTTAATTTTTTTTATCAACTATTGATATTATTACTCACTTTATCTTTACTCATTTTACATGTGTTGAATCCAAATAACCGTATCGTGAACAACTCGGGACAGTGGATTCAGTTTTTTTTCCCTGTCAATGACAGAATTCAGTATAAATTCATAAATTATAAGTCATAAGTCATAACACAGGTAGGACCATTTACTTTTTCAATTTTCTACAACACAAGGGACGGTGCTTAAAATATTGGATGATTGAAAATTTGTCCAAAATAGAAAATCGAACTTCGGCCCACAAGAATAGTCTTCTAATGGGCCACAGATGGACAGAACTAGACCTTTTGATACGTACTAGAAAAAAAAACTCACAAAGCACTGCTGAAAAGGAAAAGTTAGCAGCCAGTGCTTGTTTGTTTATTTACGTTCTATTTTTTAATGCTGTTTATGAGATATTATTTTTTAATTTTAGAATAAATCAATTTAAACATTCACTTAAGTAAATGTATATATTTTGGCAACACAAATTTATGGATAAACCACAAAGGCAATTCTTTTTAGTTTTGGTGGTGAATGAGGATTAATAGAATAATATAATACATAATACACACACCAAGAGTATAATTTTTTTTATATTATCATCTAATCACAAATTATGATATAAGTTTGTTGGTTCTAATAATTATCTTAAAAGCTATATCATGTCTTATTTGGATAAATTTTTCCATAAACACTTAAAGGAAAAAAAATAAGAAAAATGAAATAAATAAAGTTAAAATTTATTTATGCATAAATTAAAATGAAATTTTCATTAAGCTAATAAGAAAAAAGTTTCTACAAATTAGTTTATAACTTATAGATATCTTTTTTCCTTTATAAATGATCACAACAAGACCTAAGAATTATTGGATTAGTTGACAATGTGAAAAATTTTAGAGGGACCATACGCATATTCTTAATAATCCTAGTCAAAAGAATTAATGAGATGCTCGATATATAGTTCAATAAATGAAGGTTGAAAATGACTTTTGGTTTGTTGTTGTACAAGAGTGAAACGATGGATGAAGTGGTTTCATCAAATTTTATATTTTATGAAGTATATCTGTTGTACTTTGACTGTGCGAATAACAGCTCAGTGAGAAAAGTAACTTGAGAATTTCAGTTAATCAAAAAGTTAGAAAGTAGTGTATCAAATAAAACATCAATGAACAATATTGGTGAGTATGGAATCTCGTGAAAAACAGTTTTCATTGGTAATTTTTAACCTCAGCATATGTGTGTGTGTGTGTGTGTGTGTGTGTGTGTGTGTGTGTGTGTGTGTGTAATGTAAGTTTTCTCGGGTACAGATATGATGAAAACGATGTTATGATGGTGCTGGCACAAAACTTGACCCACCTGTCCAATATCAGCATTCCCAAATGGGTCCTATATTCGCCTAACTATAACCATGGTCCATGCCCTGAAAGAGCCATTCTAATTTTTTTCATAATGCACCGAAAATGACACCAAAGACAATGCCTGAATTTCTTTGGACTGAAGCATATGTTTTCTAGCAAAACCCTTTTATCCCATTTCTCATCTCTCTCCCCAGACACAACTCAGAACGATATACATCATCAATAAAATCATTCACATGGAATAATTCCCCCTCATCTCTTATAAATTTCTTCCCTCCGCACATATCATCTAGTACGGTGTTTCAATGACAAGCAAATTTAAGGGGTGTGAATGTGTTGTGATGTGTGATGTGGTGTGGTGTTTATTGTTTTATTTTTGTCTAAACCACATATATCTTTGAGTGCAGACAATCTTGTTCGAGACAGATGTTTGTTTAATTCAACACTTGAGAAGAGTTAACTCTCTTTTCGGTGTGGTCTTTCTGCCAATTGGGTCTTCCAAGGGTGAATTCAAGGTCAAGCATTGCCTCCTCGGAACGTGACAAAGGGGTAGAATCCAACCCTCCATAATTGTTGTGCCCATCCACCTGTTTAAAAAAATTATTACTACACTGGTGACTGAGTGACATAAACCATTTAGAATATTCATAATACCATGCAAACCAAAACTACAAGCCACATGCTAGATCCATTTTTGGGTCGTCCCAACTTACAGTGGTTTCATTATTATTATTTCCCTTGAGGTGAGAATACGTCAAACCGATTTCGCGTTCTTCTTGTCTACTATTGTTTGTTTTTGTCTCTATTGATGATTGCCACGGCGTCCTGAAAAGTGGAAGAAGAAATTAGTATAAAGGGTAGTAAAACATGTTCTAATTAAGAGAAACTAATGAAATGGACCCATTAGCGCAATCATGATCAATATATAGTGTGCTAAGCAAAACTCCAAATTCAAAATCCAATTCCTAATATATATACAATTTAAAACAGCGTTGCTACGTGTTTGTGATTGGCTTTTGAGGGTAAGATGGCATGTGATGTACTAACGGTCAACATCCAAATGTTTCAATTTGCCGAGGAATTAATTAACGAGAGTGATATGTTAAAGCTATGTGCTCTTATTATGAAGGTGCCGGAAAGGGAAGGAGTTTTGTACATCCAAATCCAATCCTCGTAATTAAGAGAGGAACAAATTTTGTTGGTACTCTCAATTTTGGTAGCGAAACATAACCAAATATTACGACAGGTCAAGTGATTATAAGTAAGTGAATGCAACTGAATTTCTTGATGATTCGTACATGTGTGAGAAAAAGAGCATTCATTCCTTATTAGTATACGTATTATTCTTGTAGTAGATTTAACAAAAAAGGGTGGTGGATTAGTTGTTCCACATCCAATTAAGGATCCAGGAATTACTTTATGCCCATATATCAACCATTTGAAGTTTCATTGAAGTTTATATTATATCACATTATCACCGAAATCACTTTTACTTTTTCTTAAAAAGTGTTGCATATGTAACACATTGAGATTTGAACCAGATACTAGACCTTTTGCTACGCATTGGGATCATTGTCAATACATTGACGATCTAATAGATGAGTAATATGAAAACATTATTATGAAAATGTCCACGTAAAAAATGACCACCCACATACCTATAGAAACACTAGGTTTTACTCGTCAAAATCTATGTACTGGTAAGGTCTCCATGTAGAAGCTTGTAACAAAAAAGATAAGAAAAAGCTAAAGATACACGTGAATTAAAAAAGACTTTGTAAATAAAGTCTAATAGACGAGACGAGAAAGATTAATTAAGGATATATATTAAATATAAACTTTTTTATAGAGGATATTTATTAGTAGTGTATCATTAGACTACATTTTACATTAAAAAAAAAAGAATCCAACTCTGTAATGCATGCCTTATGACACTTTTAATTAGTATTTTTCTTGTTAATATCAGTATTCGAAATTAATTTTTCTTTCAAAATAAAAAGTATTCAAAATCAATTTTAAGTAACTACAAGTAAAAAATATTTAAAATATTTATCATATTAAAAATATAAATAATACTATCATAAGTATTTTATTTTAAATAACAAATTGTAACTTTTAATTACCTAAATACTACCTTATTTTTATTTTTTATTTTTTATTTATTTTTCACTTTATTTCTTATCACATTATTTAATACATATAATTTTATGTTTTTTCAATATCTTTTTTTTCCTTTCGTCTATACACCCCAAAATTGAAGTTTACAAGTATAATTACTCTAAAAAAATATTGGTAAAAAGAAATTAAACAAAAGGGCCAAAGAGGAGGAATTTCTGAAAATTCGTGCATGTACTTATGTACATTAGCATAGCTAGCTTAATCACGATGAGTCAATAAGTCAAACATTACGTTCACACTAATTTGCATAGAGAAAACAACATCGAGACCAAGCTAAGGAGGCAAGGAATCGGTGTGAGTGAAAACTAACGTTATCCTTGAAGCATTATTGAAGAAACAAAAGAATTTTTTTTTATTAAAATGCATAAAATTATATTATTTATTTTTTTATATATTTTATATGATATTCACAATAAATATTTTTTCTTTTAATTTCTTAATTAATATTTACTTTTTATCAGACTCATACTTATATAGTTTAGGGAATGCAAATTAAATTAACATGAATAATCACCTGTGTGAACTTTGAATGGGGTCTGGTAAATTGGGTGTGTCACAAATAGGTGAGGGTGCATGCAGATGAACATTAATGCCTGGCCTTGGATTCATTAATCCAATATCTGTCTGCCCATGACCTGCAAAATTCATCAACAAATAGAGCCATTGCTCTTCCTTTATCAGACACCACAGCTTAATAATTCACTTGAGGACTTTGAAGTCAGTATAGTCCTATATGCCAAGAGACACTTTTGTTTTTAACGGGAACAGTACTAGATGCAAATCATAGAGTTTTCTGTCACACCCGAATCACCAAAGATCTCAAAAAAACAAAGAGAATAATAATAATTAGAAGAAACGAAAATGGGTCCTTGAGAAGGAACCATAACATAACACAACACCCCAATTCAACATTAATTTACCTGCAGCAGTGATGCCTTTGTCAGTGCTCTTCACTGTTCTATACATCTGCATGAACACCCCGCATAAAATAAAATGAGAAGAAAAGTCCACAAAGGCAAAAGATTATCCCATTACATTTCTAGATACCCCTTTTGTCCCTAGTCTTTGATTCTACCTTCCCCACTACTAGAGGCAACCTAGCTATAATGACTACAAACAATACTCCTCTCTCTCGCTCTCTTGTTCTGTCTAGTCAGGAAAGAGGAATAAACAACTAAACTTTCACTCATTAAGCTCAAAGACTATGGAGAAAGAGAGAGATCGATATGGGAATGAATAGTGAGTACCCCACCTGCAAGTGACTCTTGACATGTGCTAGGGTTAGATCCTTAACATTCATTAACTCTAATACAGACTTCGGAGTTGCTCCTGCAAGTGTGACAAGACAAACTCAAGATTAGACGTAATCTAAATGTTATATATGCTTTATCTCAAAAGAATCTAGCTTTTGCATACAATAATATAGAAACCATCAAACTACTCATACATAGCATGTAATAATTAATTAGACCATGTTCAACCATCACAATTTTTTTCAAAATAACTACAGAAAAGAAGAAGGAAAAAAACGATTTTTTCTTTAACACCACTAAGAATCAAAAATGGATTAGTAACCAAATTTTGTGACGATTTTCATCAAATTTTAGCGACGGATTTAACTGAATCAAACATGAACTATATTAATGGAATTTACTTTCATGGCCGCCGAGAAGTTGAACCGCGTGAACAAAATGGGCATGGAGGGTGGTAGTCCATCTCATCCTAGGAGCCCTGACGCTTCTTTTGATACCATGGACGACTCTTGCGCTTCGTTTGAAATCGCGGCCATAGCTGTGAGGCTGGAGGTGGTGGTGATTGAAGCTTCTTGGAACACCTTGTACTTGATGATGGTGGGGATTCAAATCCACGGTTCCAAATCCTAACTTCAATGTGGGCTCACGATGATGACCAAGGTTGTGGAACTCGTGGCTCAAATCACTTCCTCCACTACTGCCAGAATCAGAAGTTGAACAAATATCACTGTAAAGCACTTTTCCAAAGCTTCCAACATCTTTGGCGGCTTCAGATTCTGAGATAGAGGGAGGGCTTATGTTCAAGGAGAGGTCAGGCTCCGCCAAAGGAGACAGTAAGGTTTGCATTACCGTGTGTGAATTAGTGAACATGGAGAAATAGAGAAGATCTCGATCGCTAGCTAGGTTTGTTTTTCAGGTGGTGAAATATGCTAAGGTAATGGAATAATTAATAGCTAGAAATTAAGGGTGAGACTTGAGAGTTTTAATTGAGGATACGATATGATGTGGAAAAACAAAAGAGTTCAGAGAAGCAAAGAAATGATGATGGGGGAATGGAATGAGATGAAAGAGGTGAAAAGGAAGGGTTTTAAGGGTTGTGATTATATCATGAGTGACTTATGATTTGTGTTGGTGAGGCAATAGGCTTTTTAGTAGGATCCCCACTAGGGTTGAAGGAACACTGCCATAGGGAAAAAAAATTTAAAGCTGAGAGACTGAGAGTAATTAATTTTCCAGGGACTACTTGTCACTACGAGTCAGATATAAAAAAAATGAAGAGAAAGAGAAAGGATTCAGAGTTTTTTGGGGGGATGGTGGTTTGAAGGAAAAGTAAGTGAAAAAGGGTACTTGTTATTTATGGAAGCTGAGAGATAGAGAGAGAGAGAGAGAGAGGGAGTGAATCTGAATGAGAGAGAGTCTGTGTTCTTTTTTTCCCCTTATCTGCAGGTAATTAAATTAAAAAAACAAAACAAAATGTTTGGTGCAGTGGTGAGGTGCTCTACTCTCACTTTGAATGATATATTTAGCAGAAAAATTCATTTTTAATTTTTATGTGTATAAAATTTCTTTGGATTAATAATAATCACATATAACAAAAAGGATTAGTGTCTGATCAAATGTACTGAGAAAGACTCGTGATCTTGGATCTAGGGAAAAAAAATTTTAAAAAAAAAATAGAGAAAAAGAATATGTGGGCTGCAGCGATATAATGGTGGTTGCTGGAAGGAATATCGAGAAAAACAAAATGAGTACTATTGAATGGAATATTGGAATGGGAATTGAGTCTCTAGTTTAAGATGATGGATCGCGACCCGTTAAAATTCCCTGCTCTTTTTGTTTCTATGCAGGGATTTTCTTTAATTTTATCTCTTTTTAATGCATTTCTTCAATTGGAATAATATTCCCGTTTTATTTATGAACCAGGATTGACTGGGAGGCCAAAAAATATCCTCTTTCTAATTAAACTCACCCCTCACACCTTACCCTTCATTGTTCTGTTACATGCAGCAGATATATGTCATTAAACATTTAAACCCCTCATATCGATTTTTCTAGTTCTAGGATACCTCCACGGAGCTATATAGGTTCAACTCATATGGCTATAGATAGTCACAGTATAATGACTGTTAATGTTGCCTTCCAAAATAAAAATAATAATAATGACTGTTAATGGATTAAGTTCCTACAATATATATATTAGTATTTTCCAAACCCCCATCAAATTGACAAGAAAGCACACAAATTATGTCCATAATTAACGTTTTGAAATTCTTCGTGTCCTGGTCCAACCCTAACTCAAACTAAAGTCAGCTCTAGGATTCTGACAATCATTTTGTTATAATTTTTTTGGAAAAGTATTCATGGACATTCAATATACTATTATATACCTAGTAAGAAAGAGAAAAAAGAAAAAGAAAAAAATATATAAACATTATAAGTATTATGATGTAACATGTGTTGATTAAGTGTTTTAAAAAGTACAGATGTATGTGTATTATTATTCTAATTTTTTTTATAAATAATAAATTATTTTCATATAAAATGTATCATTATAATTTATTTTTTTAAGAGACACACCAAATATACTCTTACTATTATAAGTTTATAATTAATTAATTTCAAGTCTTGGCTAGTAAGTATATGAGTGGTATATATGTTTAATGATGTAGTGGCAAATAAAGGTCGAGCTGTAAACGTGCGAAGCTCCCTATAGCTAATAACTAAAAATATTGAGCTGAAAAAAATTGGGGTGAAAAATTCTGTTAATTAAGGGAAAGGAATATGTGTATGACTATAGGGTGTGTAGGTCAGAGTGGGTGTGATGTCCGGCGACACCAGGTCGCAGACCCACCCACATGACATGCAGATGCAATTTACTCTCACCCACCTTCAATTATGTTGTCATATCTCTCGCCGCATTACTCTAACGCGCTTCCTGTGTTACCCAGCTATGAGCACAATACATATTGCCATAATGAGCATATTTGATATAAGAATAAAAATATTTTTTAAGAATTTTTTTATTAAAAAATTTTATATTTTTATTAGAAAAGTTTTTAAAAGTAATTATATCTTATATCCAAATAAATTCTCTCTATATATATTTTTTCCAAAATGGTCATGTTCACTAAATGTGGTGTGAAGCCAAATTTGTATCAAGATATTTAAACTTTAGTTTGTCATCTTCCAAGAGACTTAGAGCCTATTTGAATGTAACTTTTTTTAGAAGTATTTCTAAAAAAAAATAAAAAGAAAAAAATAAAATAAATTTCTCTTTAAGTTAAAATGAGTTTTTCATTAGTTCATTTGTAGATGTTATTTCATTTTTTTATGAAAAAATTTATTTTATTTTTTTCTTCTTTTAAAAATAATTCTAAAAATATTTACTCAAACATATCCTTATAATACATTTTTGATTAACAGCCAAAAATGATGGGGTTCGTGTTCCAATACAATTCGAACAAATAAAAGTAAAATAAATTCAAAGAATCCTGGTCCGTCAACAAATTATTGTTGTTTCAAACTTAATTTTATAATAGATTCTCAAACATATTCAAATCTTGTTACCTTTCGTTTTATTTTAAGAGTTGGCTCAACGAAAGAAAATTTAATTACCAAGAATACTGTAATTAGAGATACAGTGGTTGTTCATATATATTTATTTAACCAACGTGAGAGATCTTATCTGTCTCAAGAATGCAGGTTAATTAATTTGTGGGAATTATAATAATATCAATTATCAAGACTAAGGTTTTAATAATATGTTTGAATTAAAGTGGAAAATGAACCGACTAAATTCAACACGAAAACTAACTTTATAAAGTTGGAAATCAACCTACCAACCAGCATAAAAAGTGTTTTATTCATGCAATTAGACTGATGTGAGGTATTGACTTTAAACTCCAATTATGATTGTTTCTTGTTAAAAATGGTTGGTTATACTTCATGTTGTACTTATCTCCATCCCGTTATAATTATTGTGTGAAAGAAAAAATTATCTTAAAATATTTGTTATTTTAGTTTTTCTATATAACATTAATTATTAATTTTCACTTATATCACTTATAATATTAATGATAAATAATAAAATCTAATAATGAATTAATGATAATATAAGAGTAATTTGATAAAATTATTATTCATTTTTATTTATTTATTATTGTTTATCTATATAAAATAACCTATAACTACTATTATTTTGACACAAAAATAATATATTTTTACTTTATACGGAAAGAAAGAAATGCGAAAAAAAGAAACAGAGAAATGTACGGTAACATAGATAATATAATAAAACTAGATAAAAGATAATATTGTAAAGTGTTATAAGAATGGAATATAATTCTTTTTGGTCATATGAAACCACCAAATATATGTTTTTTTTCTCCTTCTGAAGTCAATAAATTGTTCCTTTTCACAAAATGAACTTTTGAAACTCGTGCTCACCATTATGCACTAAGTGCATATTTTGGTTTGATGTCCCGAAACGTTTAATCCACATCAAGCTGAAAGTTAGGTTGTGTTTTTATTTCATTTAATGTGAAAATACTATAACGATACGCGCCTTAAAAACGTGTGTCCAAACACATTATAGAAGAGACACAAAATATTCTAAAATTTAGATGAATTAAAACAAAATAGTAAATTATATTCGTATCTTATGTGTTTTATTCAATTTTCATCTTATATTTCTTTTTTCTTTTTTACATTACTTTTACTCTCCTTTTGATAACGCTGTTAACTAATATCAATTAAAATATGTGAACAGACGAAATTATCTTTATATTTTAATTGTAAAATTCATATTATTCCCTCCCAATTAGTTTCAGAATTTAGGTTTCATGTTTCATTCATCTTTCTCATTCACGAGTATTGTTCATCTTCCTCTTATTGGCAAGTTTTCTTTAGCGTCCACGGGGTGCTAATTCCTCTTCTTCTCACGACGTTCACATTCTATTCTTTTTCATCATTTGCGAGTTTTTTACCGTTTCTCTTTCAGTTCACGAGTTTTCCATTGTTCATTTTCCAGTTCGCGAGTTCTTTCATCTCTTCCTGTTTCATGATTTCTGTTCACACTATGGCTCTGCTTGTAAGTGACTATTAGACCTTGTATATAAATTATTTTTTCAGAATATTTATTTAATTTTTGATTGTTTGTTGTTGTCTATTTCTGAATGGGATTTTAATGGGAGACCAGTTTGAGACCACTTATGATATTTAAAATCATTTGTTTTATTATTGTTGATTAAAATAGTGTTGATATTTGGGAGCACATGAAACACAATGGATGAACTGAAAACCATTTGTTTATTATTGTTAATTAAAATAGTGTTGATATTTGGAATTACAGGAACACAAATGTAGGAGCAAAACACTAAATTTGAAGCAAAGGACCATATTCAATAAGAAAAAAAAATTGAACTAAAAAATAGAAGAAGAAGGAAAAAAGGATGTTAACACTATGATTAAGAAGGTAGATTCACGTCTAACAAATGGGTTCACATCCAATTAGAGAATAAACAAAAGAAACAAAGTCTTAAAATATTTTCAGATTGAGAGAAAGAAGATGAAGATATTTTAAACACAAAATTTCATTAAAAGTTATATGATCAGCATGTGCCTACTTTTGTTAAATTATTAAACGATGTTTAGAATGGATGAGGTCTAGATGTAATGTAAATTAAACAATTAAGGGATTTTTTGTAGGGTGTAAAAAGGAATGAGTATGAACTAAAATTTAAGCAAAACATAGGGGTGTAGATGTAATTTACTCAAGAAAATAATAGAGGAAAAATTGTTTATATGAGAAAAACAAAAGAAGGTATGAGAAAGAAATATTGAAATTGGAAATATTTTTTACTAAACATCACCCTTTAAAAGAAAGAAAAAATATGAAAAAGTTTGAAATTTAATATTTCAAATACATTTTTACGGTGATTTTTAATAATTTTTTATTTGCGGATTTATTAATAAGTGTCCTAATAGATAAAAAAATGAGTTTTTTAGGCTGAGAAAAAATGAAATTTGAAATGGATAAAATTGAAAAGAGTTTTGAAATTTTGTTTCTTAATTTCTTATATTTTTGTATTTTTTATTCTTCAATCAAACAATAGAAATTTTCAAATTTTAAATGTTTTCTTTCGCTCCTATTTTCCCCCTCTCCGTACAAAAATAGGGTAAATTTAATGTCCACCTATAAGTAACATACGTGGCAGAACTATGGCTAGGTTGTATTTTAAGTTTCTGAATTTCAAACCATAGTTTGAATGAAATTAAAGTTGAAGGCTATGTATGGATTTTCATTCAAAATGTGGTACATGAATTTTAAAAAAATTTAATAATCCACAAATTCAATTTTATAAAAGAAAGGATATGAATATTTTTGCAAATCTCATTTTATCCCAAAAGTTTGTTTGGAACAATAAAACAAACATGCATTAAATAGTTACTTTTTATTGATTTATTAAAAAATATATAACTAAAGTGGTAGCATGGAGAGACTCTTCAAATACTATTATTAGATAAGGTGTCAATGTCATATTGTTACTTATTGTACTTATCAACTAAGACTTGCACGGAGAACTGGATAAGCTTAAATTACCAGCAATTTTACTAGTACTACTAAAAGATGTTCCTAAGAAGAATTGTTCATGAAATAAGATTTTAGTGACTTCGAAAAGTATCCCATTCAAGAAAATCAATTTTATTTTATTATCACGTGTGTCAGCTAATATTATAATATGTTTGAATTATAATGCATGATGCTTTGCACCTAAAAGCATGCAATTTTGACATAATTTAATTAATTTAAAGGTAATATTGGACAAAATAAAACATCTATATATGGTGATTATTCTGCATTTTAATCACTTGTTCATATGTAATAATTATATAGGGAAGCAGGAAGTGAGTTTGTGAATGGAGCGTGGGAAGAAGTGCTTAGCTGAAGTGCAAGTAGGAATTGTAATTGTATAAAGAAGTGCATCCTCTCCACTGCTTCCAACGTTAACGTTAAGAATTTCAACACTAGCATTTGTCTAATTAGGTAGCATATAATCCTGCTCTCCAATATTCCCTCTCCGTGTTCAATATTCCATGTCTTGTGAAAAAGACGCCTTTACCTTAAGCAACTCACCTCACCTGCCGTTTATCTATTTCAATGAGAATCAACACGATTAATTATATAATATGATTGATACATAATTATAATTTTTAAATATATTGTTAGAAATTTAATTTTCATATTCATATAAAGATCAACAACTTAAATGAAATTTGTATCTTAATTAATCATGATATTAATACGAAGTAATTTCATCAGATGTAATAATAAATCTTGGTTAGAATCATGAACACATACAGGATAAAAACTATCCTTCTAACATAATTTATATTCTTTAAGACTCGATCAAAATTCATATTCTGAATCACTTGATTAAGAGAGATTAATAACCAAATGCAATAAAAGACCAAGATTCAAATGTGGACCACTTCTGTCAATTGTTAAAAATATTCGGGTTTAGAAAAACTGGAGCAGCGCGTGGACACACGCTCCAATGAAAATGAAAATGGAATGGCAATGCCATATTCCTCGGCGTCAACATGGCTTCCCTCACGTGACTTATGGGCGTGACCTTGTCTAGGTGATAGGCTATTGCTTTGTTCTCTTCTTTTGGTCTTTATATATTCTCATGTTCCTATGACTTTAATAAAACTTGAATATATACATACATAGCATCATCGCATTTATGGCATATTGTATGTGACAATTATGCTCGCAACCCCATGCTTAGTTCTTCTTTTCTTTATTCCAATTCCCCTCCTTTGTTTACTTGCTGATTAATGTGACAACAAGATCATACCAATATGTTAATCGATTTCTTAATAGATTCCGAAGCCGCGGTCAGCGCCTGATGCGCTCTAGATTCTCCGGGAAATGAAAAACTTTGCTTTTCTTTATCTTTTTCTATAGTCCCTATACTAATTTTTCACATTATTAAATTCAATCCCTCTCTTTTTGTGTCTCCCCTCCTTTGTGTTTTTATTCGTATTATTCAACAGTAAGCTTGTGATCTGGGAATATCCGGTCAACATGTCGTTCTATGGCTCAATTGCGATGTTGTCAAATGCTTTGGCTATGTCCAATTAATATTCCATGTGTTTGTCTATTATAAGAACCCCCACTTTTGCTCTGTCTTCTACTACTTCTTAATTAACCATGCAATTTGGTATATATATATATATTAGTTAATTTATACCAACTATACAATCAACCAATATTTTTATATACGTTTTTTTATATTAATATCTGCATCCGTTAAATTCTCAAGGTTGTATCGTGGAATTATTTCTAGAACGCAACATGCATGATTGGGCAGTAACTATAGTGCATCTCGAGCAAGAATAAAAATAGACATGATGTTACATATTGTAAACAAGGGTGTTTATATATGGTGTGGTTTGGTTCAATTTTTAAATAAAAAATTGTTTAAATTAAATATAAAATAAAGATATAATTTGGTTTGGTTCGATTTAAATATAATATTAAATTCAAATCAAATATAAAATAAAAATATAGTTTGATTTGGTTTGATTAAATATAATATTAAATATGAGTCAAATCAAATCAATCTTTCTTTTAAGGTTTTATTTTGTGATTTTTTATTTTTTTAACTTATTGTTATAATTAAATCTATAAACTAAACTTATATAATTATTATAGATATGTTATATTATTTTAAAAAAGAATTTTGTTTTTATTAATTTTTTAAACATATTTTAGTTAAAATTTATTATTTTCACTTCTATTTAACATTAATTTAAAATGATATTATCAACTCTTTTTATAATATAATAGTAATTTATGCATCACTTGATATTTAACACTATTTTTAACAATATTAGTATATTTTTTAACATATGAAAGTAAAATATATATGTTGATTATAAAGTAAAGAAAAATAATAAATTGTTTAATACTTATTCTTAATTATCAATAAAAATCAATATAATTATAATATGTAATTTGTTTGACTTTTTTTAACTTTTTATAATCAGAAAATCAAATCAAACCAAAAATATATGCAATTTTTTCGATTTATTATTTTTGTGGTTTTCGGTTTAGGTGATTTTCAGTTTTTTAGGTTTAGTTTTGCGATTTACATAAATGGTTTCCCTCGTTTTGAAACCCCTAAGTGTAAATGAATTGCTCTATATGCGGACTGCTATATCACTATTATTTCATTCATATCCAGCGTGCAAATACATGTGCGGTGGTACAACACTAGCTGCATTAGTTGAGATTAGATGTCATGAAATTATAAGAAAAACAACACATACAGAAAAGGTTGTTGAAGGGGAAAAAGGAAGAAGAGGAATTCAGTGGGCAAACATATATGATATAAAAATCACAACGGTAAATTGATAAATGTAATAAATATCCAATGAATTAAAAATGTCTCTATCTTGCATAGTCGCATTGTGATTTTTTTTTTTTTAATTTATACCTGCAAGTATTCATAGTTATTTTTTACTGCATGGTTAATGAATTATGTACCCCTTTGTAATGGATTTGTAGAAATAATAAAATACAATATTTAAAGAAAATGAAATTCAACACCAAATACATGGATCAATTAATATATATTTATTTCAGTTTAATCAGAAATTGTTATAGTTTTATATATACAATTGTATTAAATATTAAAAGAAGAACTTTGCTATATATAATAATTCTTATCTAACTTTAACATAATTATTTCTATAGAAGATATATGTATGATTTATACAAGAAAATATCCTTGTTCTTCCACATTATGAATCATTAAGTTAAATACGCAATTTGCGAGAGTTCTAATTCCAAATCAAAGTGAACACACGTTACTCTAGCTTCTAATTTCAAATTGCTCAATAATTAATGAAGTGGGCAATATAAACTTCAATTGCTCAAACTAATTAGGAGTAAGAAAAATCAGTTGTAGAACACGTTATATATATATATATATATATATATATATATATATATATATATATATATAAAGAATACTTGTATCATTTCATAGCAGAAATACGAGCTGAAATTAATACATTGAAAAACATTAGAGCAAGCATACAATTTTGATGCTCTAGCCAAAGAATGACGAATATGATTTGTTAATCACTTATAAAACTCACCAATACCAAACTACTACTATATTCGAATTTCCGTAACATTACTTTACCCAAAGAAAAGGACTAGTTGAATATTAGTACTATAGCTTTGATGTTTATTGAATGTTTAACCAATGCAAAGATGACTAGAACTCGAGATTTGAGCAAATTGATTCACCTTTGATGCTAATCCTAACAGCAATTGTCTATTACTACTCAGAAGAATATTAGCTTCCTCATGTTTATTCGCGAGATCGGAATACAGCCATACAAGCATGTGTTGCTTCGAAATTTGAGTTTCACCTTCCCCTAGCTCATCTACTTTGAGTATCAAAGAAACGACAAAAAAGAAAGCAAGGAATCACCGAAATCAACGCCGTTTAGGCTGATGTGCTCCACGACATTACATGGTCCATAACTCCATATCATAATATAATTAACATTTAATATATACTTCAATTCTTACATAATCATAATATAAAGGTGTGTTAAATTATTAAATTTTTTAAACATATTGATAAAAGTTTGATTTTATGATTGTGGGTAGGAAACAAAAATTTATTAAAAAAGATAAAATTTATTTTGATAATTTTTATATCTTGAATATTAGTCTTGTGATTTTCGATTATATAAATATCTTACTTTTTGTTTCCAGAAAAAAAAAAAAAACCAACTAATAAATAAATACACTAAAGTATATAGGCATCTAGGAGTTGATTTTGCTAGTTCAACCAAAACCTTCAACAGTTGGGGCCTTTTTGCCTTTTTGTAAAGTATGACAGCTTTTAGGCAAGACCAGTGCTGGCAAATGGCAAATCGTCATTCAAGATTAATCATGGGATAATTATGCGCTAATGAGTGAACACTACGGTCAAAACTTTCTTTCGTTTTCAAAACAATTAGGAAATATATACTCATCTGCAAGCTAACTCACACCTTTAATAGCAACTTTTCTTCTGCATGGATTATGCATGTGACTATACTACTCTAATTGTACCAATATTTATTTATATTTGTTACTGTTCAATCTATATATTCCCAGAAGTGTTTATATTTATTGCGTGAGAGTGTCTTAAATAAAATTGTCTTTAAGAAAAATATATGTGAAAAACGAAAAATCTATCTTTTACTTTTTAATTTATTCTTATTTAATTTTTAAAATAAAAAAATATTAATACTTACTTCTTTCATATTTTTTTGGTAAGGAGACTTTTTTTTATGGTGAGGTTACTTCTTTCATATTAGTAATATATAATATTTAAAAATAAAGATTAAAATAAATAACTTTATTTTGATTTTTAAATATCCCCATTTATTATTGACAAAAGAATTTTAATGACATGACTGATAACTAAAAATAAAGAATTTTATTGCTGGTAGAGGTGTCCCACATTATACGAACAAAGTTTTCTTTTCTGAAAGAGAATATGCCTATGAAGAAAAAACTATCAATATATAGTCCTAACTACAAATCGTACAACTTTAAGTTTGCATAACTTTTTTAACACAAAGAAAGTATCATTATAGAAGTTTAACCATTGAATTGTTATATAAATATTATTTAGTTACTATTGAAATTAATCAAATTAATGAACCTGTATAGCAACTATATATCACTTAAACACCTAAGCATTCATATTTTACATAAACCCAAAATTTACATAAAATGAATTGTGTTCTCATCTTCCTCCTAGCTACTTTTTGTTTGTTATTTTAATTTTAGTTTATTTTGATAAATATATACTTTTAATACATTTGTTTGTTATTCTATTTTTCTTTTTATTATTTTATATTATATTATTTATATATGAGGAAGGATCAAATTACACCGACATAACCTTAACAACTATATATTATATTATTTTTATAACTTGATAGAGTATAATTTTTATTGATTCAACCGTTCAATTATGTTTATATATATTATCAAGATTGTTTGCATCAAATTTTATCAAAATTGAACAAACAACAAAAACTTAATTAAATTATTTATATTTTAATATATTTTAAAATATTTTTATTATATTAATTTTAATTTATATAAACGAGATAATAAATGATTTTGAATTAATATTAAATTTTACATATGTAATCTATATAAAAGAAACTATCAATCAAATAATAATTTAAAAAAAAAATATTATCTAATTAAAAATTATAAAATAATATAATAATTATTAATATTATACGCATGTAATCACATATATACAAATTCTTTTACTAATAATACTAGTGTCACCTTTACACATCAAATCCTTAGAAAATTGAACATTACTACATCATCATGCTCTGGCACATATCACCTGCTGCTGACATAGATGATTGAATATCCTCACGCTAAAATTTACCAATTAATTTAAATATGTATGTGGAAGCTACACTAACACTAAGGTTTGACAAGTAGCAGAGATTTTAAAAAGTTGGGAACAAAACAAATGTTAGTACACCAATTCCCAATACTTGGTACACAAAACTGATAACGGGGCAGCGGACGTAAAAGACAAAAGGGTGAAGGGTGAAACCCAAAACAAAACCAATAGGTACTATAGCAGAGTGGAGGAAATGGTGTATGCACTTGATGCCAAATACATAGGCATAGTGAATATGGCTCAGGTCTTAGGAGCAATGCAACCAAAGCTAATACATCAACAAACAGTTAATAATATATATGAAATACAGTCATTTAATCATAATTCATCATATAATATAAATTTATCGACTTTTAAAATAATTATCTAAAAATAATTAAAATAGTAATTTATAATTATATGACACTATTTTACATCATTAATTTATATATACATATATATATATATATAAGATGAGATCCGTTTACACCGATATAAGAATTGATAGTTTTACACTATTTAATAACTTTTTATTGGATAAGTATTTTACAAAATTCATTGTTAGATTGAAAGCTTATATCATGTAGATCATATATCTCAAATTTTATATTAATCTAATATCATTTGAAACCTAATTGATATATATATATATATATATAAACTAACATAATATGTACTTCTAAAATATGTGAAAAGTAGACTATTTGATTACATTCCTATTGTTTAAATTTTATGAAATTTGAAACACATGATCTACATGATATAAACTTTCGATCTAAATGTGGATTTTGTAAAATACTTATCCAATAAAAAATTATTAAATGATATAAAATTATCAATTATTACACCAATGTAAACGGACCTCATCTATCTATATATATATATATATATTTATATATATATATATATATATATATATACACACGTGGCTGAAGCACCGAATGTACTCGTATAACGGGACCACTCTGAAGCAGAAAAATCATGTTCCTCCGATCAGATTGTGTTGGGTTGGGCATTTCATAGTGGCCACTGAAAACTGGATTTTCAGCCAGGGAGCTCTTCTCTTGGGTGTGTATGCTTATATAGTTGTATGTGTGCGCTTTTCTCGCCCACTAAAACAAAATTTCCCTGTTCCCCTCTTCCCCTTAGGCCCCGCCACCACACCTAAGCAAAGGGGAAGAAAATTAGTCCATAGTTTTTCATTTTTATGAGCAAAGAAAATTTATTAAAATTTAGTATAAGGATACTCAAGTCCATTACATTAATTGTTTTGAGATTAAAAGTTAATTGGATCTTAGAAGCTCATATCACATGTTAAGGAGGTCTAATTCTCTTGATTAAATTGGGTGAATGAGTTATTATAAATATACTTAGGATAAAATAAGTTTGGGATCCCTATAAAATTTGAAAAATATCAATTTTGTCCTCAAATTATTTTTTTTGTATTAATTTGATTTATATAAAAGTAAAACATTTTTTTGTTGATCCTTACTAGTAACTCCAATAGACCGTTATTTAATGTTATTCACAGACTTAATTATTTTCTCTCTATCTTTTTAAGCACACTCTAAAGACGCCAGAACTCACTTTTAATTCATCTCCCTTCTAATTTCATTAGAAAATGCAAAAATCGGCCAAGAAATGATGAAAAATTGTAACTTTTGCGGGATTTAGCCGCCAAAAATTGTTTAATTCATTTGTAATCAAATTATACGTATAAGTATGTTAGACATATTAGATTACCGTCTAATAAAGTTACCAATAAGGACTAGTAAAAATATATTTTATTTTTTACAAGATTAAATTAATACGAACAAATTTTATGAACACAAAATTAATACTTTTCAAATTTTACTAAGAACTTAAGCATATTTTACCCATATGAAATTATTTATCTACATGATGTATATAACTCCAAATCAAATTTGCATGCCTAGTTGTTCAACAAATTTATCACATAATTAATAAATTAGATAACAATCTAAAACTAATTTCCATCACCAATGCATATAAACTATTTTCTCAACACTAAACGTAGAAGACCCCTCTCAAATGATTGGTTAATGTTGCATCCCTGTGGCTTGGGAAAAACTTTATACATCGAGCAAAAGACTAATACATCATTCTAATATAGTGCATTTCCAAAAATACTCTCACTTTATTACAGGCTTCAAACATATGGATTCGCGAATCCGTAAGATTTTTTTTAAAGTCATACGGTTTGGGTAATCCGTATGGTCCATACGGATTGACCCAATCCGTAATTAAGTTTTTTTTAAGTTAAAAAATATTTTTCCAAATAATATAAAATAATGGCACTTGTAAGTTTTGAACCTCAACTTTCACGTTATTAATATGACACTCCAACCAATTGAGCTAATAAGTCAATTATGCTAAAAACCAATTAATGTTGATACATATAACATTAATATTTTTAATGTATATTTAATACGTGTATAGTTTACATAATAAATTTTGTAACAATTAATTTTGATCTAATAATTAAAGTATTTTTTACATATAAAAATCATAGTTTTAAATAAAAATCATAATTTTAATAAAAATTTGCAGGTCTAATAAAAATTATATTTGTATTTATAGTTTATTAAACCTGTAAATTTTTATTAAACTTATGATTTTTATTTAAATCTATGATTTTTATATGTAAAAAATACTTTAATTATTATATCAAAATTAATTGTTACAAAATTTATTATATAAATTTATACTTGTATTAAATATATATTAAAAAATTTAATGTTATATGTATCAATATTAATTGGCTTTTAGTATGATTGACCTTTTAACTAAGTTGATTTGGATGTATAAAGTTTTTTCCATGTAGCTTACATATTGTATTACTATACTATATACAAGACCAGAGAATAGTGAGCCCAATAATAGGCCCACATGAAGAACCCCGACCAATAAACATGGTTTGTTTTGTGCATAGGCAACTTCGGAGACCAATAGAGCAAACAAATTGACACCCGAAGCATCATCATAAGCTATAGATCCTTGTCAATTTGAACAGCCACTACTCTGAAGTCGGAAGCAGAATTATGCTTATCGTCACAATCAATTTCCAAACAGACTATACCTTCCAACTGCTATTATTCTGTCCAATCTTGATTCTTCCAATCTTCACATGTATCTCCCTGTATTATTCAACTTTAATCAGAAGATTGAGATTTAAAAACGTGGGATCTCAGCCTCGACAGAAATTTTCACTGTGAAAAAAAAACCCTATATTAATAGTTAATTGGGCTTTAGAATTGTCAAAAATAATGTCTAAAAAAATTAAATGTATATTAGCTAGGTTACTAAATAATTTCTTTAATATATAAAACTATTATACAGTATTAATACATCATATTATTAATTTATTTTTATAATATTTATATTAACAATTTAATGTTTATATAAAAATTATATAAGAAATATAAGGTTGATTTAATGATTAAAAAGAAGAGACTTGTGAAGGTAAAAGGGAGGAGACATCCATAAGTTTTAAATTTTACTGAGATAGTTAACGTCGTTTCCTTTTTCATCTACATATGCATGAACTATCTTAGTGTACTCCATACCTACCTCATACCGTGACAACTTTTCTTTCATATAATTCTGGGACGTGCTTATATTTCGGCAAAATATATAAAAATCTTTTTAGTAATTGAATTACAAAATTTGTTACAAATTTATCATTTTTTTTAGAGGCATTACAAATGTATATAGTACTGATAAAATATTACCTTAAATTAAAATTATGTGTGTCTCATTAATTTAAAATATAACTTAACGTGTAATATTTTTACATATAAAAGTAATATTAATCATATATAAGATTATATTGTTTTTATTAATTTTTAAAATTTAACATACAATATTCTATAATGACTTAACAGTTAAAGGATCAAATAAAGTTAAATAACTTTCTGTTAGAAATTATTAATTAGACGGTAGATCAACTAGCCATGCATAATTTGATTTGGAGTAAGATACCTCGTGTAGAAGTTATTATAAGTTCGTAATACAGTTAAAAAGTCTATTCATCGTAAGCAGAAGTTTGTTCTTATCTTGTTTGTCCACTAGGCTTATTTATTTTGATTTAAATTTCGTATAATGGTATGACTTTTCTCACATTTTCTTTAAGGGGAATTAATAAATATCTCCGTTGCTTATTGTGTTGTCAATTGGCATACCCCTACCTAACTAAGTTATTGATCAAATATCAATTAAACAACAAAATGCCAACATAGAAACAAAACAAAATCGGAGTCCCTTTCACCAAGAAAAGCCAACCCTGTTTCCACATGACGTATGGAGTGACTATTTTTAACATCTTTAATTTTTGTGTTCCAGACGCGTTATGTCCGTTTTTCCTTTGTGATAATTAACTATGACTCATAGCATAAAAATCTTCAATCTGGAGGTAAATCCACGAAGAGTACGAAGAAAATAACAAAGCCATGACGACTTTGTTTGATTTAGGCAACGATATTGGTCCATTGAAGAATTTATACCATAAAAAGGGTAATTTAATGTTTGAGAAACATAGAAAAGGAAATGTATTTAATTAGATGGTTTTATATTACTATAAAGTATTTATTAGATGGTTATATATTACTATATAAAGTATTTATTTATAAAACTTGTCATTTTTATCATTTGCACTTGGTATGGTGGATGGAAGCTTTTAAAAAATAAACATATAAACAGAAGAATTTAAAAGAGAAATTGACCTTACCAGATTACTTCCATTTGTAACTGCATAAACATATAAGGCACTCTTTTTTAATTTTTGGCAATGTTTAATAATAGGGATGATATTTATGAAGCTAGGGACAATACAAACATGAAATTGATTCATATGAGATTAGAAAGCTTCGGGTTCATAGAACGTGATATTGAGAGAGAAGGTAAAGAAAATAAGAGAAAAATCAGAGTGAACTTAGAGATTATATTTGAGATCTAAAATTGTATTTTCATTATGTTATTTGAAAAGGTATTCATACATTGAATAGCAAATAATTAGATCTCTGTTTAACCCACCAATTTATAATTGGTTGCAACTGTTTACAAGTATCATCAACTAAATTGTGACAAATCCTAATTGTCATTATAATAGAATTAACAGATACTAACAAAAACAACAAATAGCTTTTAGATTTACAAACACCAATATTCCCACTTCATACTCAAGGATCTTGTCAATCACGTTGAGTTTGTCTTTTAGCACAAGAAACCTAGATAAAGCTTTGATCAAGATGTTTGCACAAGATTCAGAGTTGAGATGTGAGGAACAATCAAGCTCTTGTTCATGACTTACCAATACAAAGAAAACATCAAGTTTCATATGTTTTGTCCTTACGGTTTAAGGTTACAACATTTAAATTGTCACAAAAAATTTAAAGAGTAGTCATAATCATTTTCAACTCAGTAAGCATTACATTGAAAGAACCTTTGTAGTTATATTTTGCTAAAATTCTATATCATAATTTTGCACTTGACCTTAATCGTGACTAGTTTTCTAAACCACTAAGACAACAAATTAGGCCATACCTAGATAGATGCAAGAGCCTAATTTCTCTATTCAGCTTAAATTGCTTACACCATCTTTTGGAATTGTATACACCAATACAACCATCATTGATATAGAAATATTGTTACCAAATTGAGTTGTCTTTAGCTGTCTTGCTTTCCTTTCACATAATCATACACAATGCCCACAAATTGAACTTTCACTCAATTGAGTGTGTTTGCTTTGGAATACTCCGTATCATAAAAAGGGTATAATTGTATAAATTCACAAGATAAAAAATTTTGGATCGATAAGGGTATAACTGTATAAATTCACAAGATAAAAATTTTTGGGTCGATATCGAATTTATTGACCTTTATAACTTAATTTTGTTTTACTTTTAAGTTGACATCATTTCTCATGAGATGATATCGACTTGGGAACAACTATTTTAGATTGACCTCTAACTTACCATCATCCATCCTTCCATGACACACATTAGTTAATCACCTACTAATTCTAGATCCTCCATGTCTTCTTAAAGCATCATTTCCCACCGCTCTCCACTAACATCCCATCTTCATGTATTTAACCCTCAAATCCTTATAATATATTTATTCCCAATGTAAACTAGATTATATACATGTGTAAAGTTCCCAAGCCTAGACTGGCAACCATTTTTAATACTTACTCGTCTAAAACCGTGCTTTATCAAGCAACCTTTAGCAAAGTAATAGCAGCACAATACCGTGCAAATAAAGTATGACACAATTCTCTAGAACAACACTTTGGTCTCTTGTATCTCTTCCTTCTAACAAAAGTTATATAGGATGCAAATAGATGTTTTAATTTCTATTAAGGAATTAAAATCATGATGGCAGTGTGACGAGTATAAAGCCTACCTTGTGACCAAGGGCATTCACCAATAACAATGATTCGTTTTCACAAAAACTTTTCCTTTGTTGTAAAGTTTGTTACTGTTAGAACTATTCTCATATAACGCTTAATTTCACACAACAATTTATGGCATATCCAACAAATATTCCTGAGCAACGCCTTTTTCAATGGCATATATTCATGAAGAAAAAGTATACAAACAACAACTTATTAGAGTTTTGAGGCCACTAATCACTCCCTAATTTGCATATTGCATGATAAATATACAACAAAGAGAGATTAATTTATTATGTTTAATTGATGAAAGTTATGTGAATAATTATTAGAAAAAACGAATTTAAGATTATTTAATGTTAAATATTAAAATTAAGAATCATTCTACACCTTAACTTATTTTTTTTTTATAGAATTTCACAAAGTTGAAGATCGTCCAGCAATGAGTCCTTACTCAGCAATATGATTCTGGTAAGCTACAGTAGTCAAGTCCATCGCTCAACAATAAAGTCTCAGCTCTCGGTGATAGCATTCTAGCGAGTTACTGATAAGTCTCTATTGTTCAGGGAGTTAATGACCTATTGTCTAGTCTACCACTCAGCGATGGCACATTTTCCTAATCAATATAAAGAATGCAAATCTAACAAGTTGTTGCAATTTCTTGGCCACAACCACTCCAATTCATGTATTCTCAAATCGGTGCATGTATAGAAAATGGGAAAATGATTATTTCTTCTTTTTTGGTTGTTGATCGTGGTGGAGAAGGGAAACTATACATGTATTCAGTGTGTGTTTGAATACGGCGCATAATCAATTTTCGGGCAAAAAACCATGGTGTCACCGTGAATTTTGAGAAGCAACTATTTGCTGTTGTGGCTTTACCATGGGATTGGCCATGATTTTTTTCCACCGTGCCGCCACCCCAAACACACACTTAGTATTCTCAAATCTAACGGTTGACAACCAAGAATAACTTAACTTCCAACCCATTTTGGTGGAGTCTAACAATTTAATTTGATGGCTTGTTCTATTGTATATAAAAAAAGTAGGTTATTTTCTTGATTTGTTTCACAATGATCAAATTCTTCCAATTTTTTTATTTATAAAAGATATTATCAATTAAGTCATCAAATTGAAGAGTCGGTATCAATTTATGTCTAATTACTCTACATATAATTCCTCTAACCATATTTTCTAAACAAACCAATGTCAATTGAAATTGATTTTATAGTAGATATGTTATGGAATGAATAGTTTATTTTTCAAATGATTTATATAGTTAAATATACCCCTTCCAAATTTCATTCCAATCAAATTATTTGCAGGTGTCAATGTGTCTTGTATCTTGTGGTAACAAAAATGTATTGTTACGAGGTATATACTCTGTTCTTGATAAGTTCACCCACAATTTTAATGTTTCGCTTACAGAGTGTGGTCTGGTTTATATGCCTGGTTAGGTGTTGATTTTGTCCTTCCCTCTAATATTGGTGATCATTATCTTAGTCATACAGGGATATTTGCTGGGAAAATAAAAGGTAAAAGAAGTAGGTCTAATATTATGGTATATGGGTTTTTTCTTTGGTTGTTGCATACACAATTAATTTGATGTTGGAGGTCATTGATTACATTAAGTTGATGAAGCTTATCTTATAATAAAAGTCTAGGTCTTAGAAGAGGTATTCCGTAAATCTGGACATGTCATCTTTTAATTTCTCTAGTTGGTTCACAAATCCTTTAAGATTGTCTTAGGTTTCTTTGATTTATTTGTGGAAGAATAATTGTTTTGATTTTGATGTATCAGGTTATTTTCTTTCTCTTGTTTAGATGTGCAGGGATTGGAGTATCCATTATACTCTTTATTAATATATTTGAATTGTAAAAAAATCGTTTTATTAAAATATTATTAAACAATTGTTTTAAACTAAATAATGAGGGAATAAATAGTAATTTTACAATTTCTCTTGTGTAACTATCAAGAAAAAGGAATAGGAAATAAAACAAGCTTTTGTTTTCAAATTTCAAGTCAAATAATGAGGATTTAAAATAGAACTTATTCTAACTAAAAATATATAGTTTAATTTATATGTATTATCAGTATAAAAAAATATATGATCAATTAATTAAAAATTATGATAAATATGATTTTTAATATAATTATTTTAAAAATTAAAAAATTTAAAAGACATATTAAATTATTATTAAGTAACAATATAAAAATATTTAACATTATCATCCATGGTGTTCATATATCTTGAGAAAGCGTATGATAGAATCCCAAGAAAAATCTTATGGTGGACTCTTGAGAATAAAAATGTAGCATTAAAGTATGTTAATGCAATCAAGGATATGTATAATGGGGCTATCACATGTGTGAAAGCTTGTAATGGAACATCAAGGTATTTCCCTATCACGGTGGGTGTTCACCAAGGTTCAACTCTTAGTTATTATCTCTTTGCTTTAATAATGGATGAACTAACAAAAGATATTCAAGAAGAAGTGTCATGGTGTATGTTTTTTGTATATGATATCATGCTTATTGATGAGATCAAGATTGTGTTAATAGAAAACTGGAATTGTGGAGTAACACTTTGGAGTCTAAAAGATTCACGATAAGCAAGAGCAAGACGGAGTATATGAAGTGTGAGTTTTCGCCGGTAAGAGATGGTGATCAAGACATAATGCATCTACTTGGTTAAGAGGTACTTAAGAAAGATGTTTTTAGATACTTGAAATCAATTTTGCAAAAAGGTGGTGAGATTGATAAGGATGTAAATCATCGAATCAGAGCAGGGTGGATGAAATGGTGGAGTGCATCGAGGTTTTTGTGTGAATATAAAATTCCCCTTAAGATAAAAGGAAAATTCTATAGAACAGCTAAGACCAACAATGTTATATGGTGGCTAACATATAGGTAACATGAGCATAAAATAGGAGTAGCAGAAATGAGGATGTTAAGATGGATGTGTGGTTATACGAAGATGAATAAGATAAGAAATGAGGATATTCGACGAAAGGTAGCAGTGGTACCGGTGTGTGAAAAGATGAGATAGTATAGATTGAAGTGGTTTTGACACGTTATGAGATGATCACCGAATGCTCCCGTAAGAACAAGAGTTTGTTACTAAGAACTTGACACAAAGAGAGGTAGAGATCTACCGAAACTTACATTGGGAAAGGTAGTTAAACAAAACCTAATAGAGTAGGATGTAGATTGATGGACAGTATATCTTAGAATTGAGTGGAGAAAAGTTATAAACTTGGTGGAGGATTAAACTCATTAGTATTTATATGTTTTAGTCATTCCTTTTTTTTTTTTAATTCTTTTTCTTTTCATTTTTTCTCTCCTCCTTTCACCCATCTTTTATTATAGCTTATTTTTTTTATCTTTTTTGTTTTATTTCCACTTTTTCTTCCCCTCTCTTTTTCTCTTTTTTTGTCTTACTTTCGATCTATCATTGAGCTAATCTATCACCAACCCTAATTAGCTTATATTAAAGATGTTGTTAACGTTGTTAATGTTAATCCATGTATATACTTTTTATTTAGTACTATAAATTTAAATATATTTTTGATCTCCAAAGTACCGGTCTTCACTCTTAAATGGAAGTATTTTTACAAGTTATTTTCTTCTTCACACTGAAAACAGTTTATAGATTTGCTTCTCGTTGTTCTAGCTACAATTAGAAAATAATCCCTTTGATCCCTCATGAGTTATCCAAAAGTTATAACTTTGACTTATTTCATCTTATTTATGAGTTGCCTATTCTCAATAATAAGTTTGAATAAATGTATACAATATGGTAAAAATCAAGATCTTATACCAGATCGGAAAGCATATGGAAGATCGCAAATCAAAGAATCGTAACCGATCTTCTCAAAAGACAAATTATCTTATTCACTAATGTTTATAAAAACACTATCTTCTAACTTATTGAAAAAATAAACTTAATAAATTGATTTTAGCTTTTAAAAAAAACTCAATTTATTTAATCTTCTCAATTTTTTCTCCTATTTATAGAGAAGTTTATACATACATACAGAACCAAGATCTTGATTAAATTTCATTAAGCCATGGATTAAAATTCCATCTTCCTAGATTTGTTTATGCTGAAACTCATCATTTTAGAACACTCTGCAAATAGCTAATTAGTTCATATTTAAACTTTAAAGTTCTAACAGCACCAATAAAAAGTACACATGTTAAACTACTCACTTAGAAGACTGATAAGATAAACAATTCAACATAACATCCAGACTATACACAACTCCAATGTGGTCCTAAAACAACTATCAACTTACTTTGCATTGCAATGCATTACAACACAGACATGGCCCTCATCATGGTGGACTAGGTTGTGTCTGAATAGACTTCATTGTTGCTGGCTTCCTAACCCTTCTACCCCTTCTTCTAGTTCCAGTTCTAGTTGTGCGAGACATCGGAGTGAGAGTGAGAGGAACAGTCTCCGGAACAACTCTGAAAATGCTCATATCAATGACAAAAGTGTTGTTCATTCGGCCAGCTGGTTTAAACACACAGGCATCACCCTCTTCAAGGTTGCTATCCAAAGAAAAATGTTTCCACCCACCAGTGAGTCCTCCACTGTTACGAATATTATTGTAGCTGTATCTGGCAATCCATTCACCCTTACCCATGCGCAATATCACATCTTGAGATGATAGAGAGATATGTTTTCCTATCCACGTACCCCTCATTGACTAGTTGCAGAAAAGGATTACAATAAATAACAACTAATTAAACTAACACACAACAGTAGTAAGACCCTATTTGGATCAACTTCGTAAGTATAAGAGAAGACAACAAGATGATAAAGGACAAGTTTGTTTAAACTTTAAAATAAGAACTTTTTATATAAGCACTTTTTTAAGAAGCAAATAAGATTTGTTTCTTTAAAAAAGCAGAAAACAATTTATTTTTAAGTAAAAGTAGTTTAGAGAAACACACCATAAAACTGCTTATTTAATTTTTAAAAATAAGCTTGAACAAACTAGCCCAAAATGCATTGAGCTTCTCCATATGTTAAAACCAATTTATGCATCTTAGCTTTTGGAGAAGTTATGTGGAAAGACTCTTTTATAAAAGTTAAGTGCACAAGTTAATTGCGAGAAGTTCAAAACATTTGATCTTCTTATTCCCTTCTCCTGTAAATGCTTGTGGAGAACTATATCCAAATAGGGCTAACCCTCCAAAGTTTAAAATTTCACAATGAATTTTTCAGCAGAATATATTAAGATTGAAACTAAGTTTCAAAAGTGAAGATTGAGAGACAATTGCTTACCACGAAGAATCTCTTGTACACATGCGAGGGTTTCATGACTACATATATACTGTCATCGGTGCATGCTGCCTTGGCCAATGACTCAATCTTTCTAGTTTCATCGTCTGTGACAGGCCTTCGATTTGATTTGTATACCTCATATGTCCCACTTCTAGACGCAGAAACAGGTTCAGTAGCTTCTAGTGCTAATATTGATTCAAACGAAAACAACAGTATTTGAAAGAAGTCAATGCTCAACAAAACAGAGTAGCTGTTTCTACTTTTATTTTTTTTATCAATTTTTCAAACCAGGAAGTCTGTGTGTTGAGTACAAATTAATTTGAAGAAATAATCACTTAATTTTGCCGACTCCCAGAGTTTTTTTATAAAAAAAAAAAATTATATCTCCAAAATTAATCACAACCAAACATACTTTTTACAGGCAACCAATCAATTAGTTGATTTAAAATAATCACACAATATTGGAAATTGAACTAAAACACACACAGGAAGCCCACACAGACAATAACGGCCATCTATTAACAAATCAAATTAGTTAGTATCTGAGGTAGAGTTCAGTGCACATAACAAATCCCAAAAAACTACTTCAATCCATAAATCACCATACACAAGCAAGTCGTGCCTTATGTTATTATTGGTATTACTTTTACTCCTCTAAAGTACGAGAAAGTAAGGTTGTATTTAGTATTTACCTATTTGAATTAAGACATCTCACAATTCACAAACTTAACCCACTTTTAAATCAAAAGAGGGAGCAACCATACTTTCTCATTAGTCATTTCACATGATTTCTTAGTGGAGCCAAATACCAAAATTTAGTTTGGGACTCCAAAAGCAATGCTTGAATATCCACACTAGCACATTCTGCTCCCACTATTTTACTATTACCTATATGCATTTGTAGTTGAAAGCCTTGGAAAATGGTGCGGCTTTTTAGAATAAAAAATTTGTTCACTAAATAAGAAAAACAGTAGAAGTAATATTTTCTTTCCCTTTCTAACAAGTAAATTTTTTACCAGCAACCCAGTCAAGTGTTCTCTCACGAACATGCCCTTTAGCTGGTCTTCCCTTCCCCTTGGTATGGACATGCTTAACAGCAGAAACAATGTTCCTGATCCTTTTCCCATTAGCAGTTTCGGAGGGAACAGCTGCCAGAGTGACTCCTCCATCAGGTGTAAATTGCTCCACTCCAGAAGATTCAACACCAGCATTGAAAGTCTTTTCAGTAGGACGAGTTTCGGGAGGTACATCTATTGGCTCCTTTGTACCATTAACGTGTGCAGATTTCTCGTGCAAAGCACATTCCATACCAGCATTTGAAGGGATATTGTCTTCTTCCCAAGAATTATTGTCTGTGTCCCTTTTCTTGTTGAGATTTCCACCTGCATGGTCAATTTTAGTGTGCCCACATTTTCTAACAAAATAAGAACCCGCCTTCTCACACAACCTCCACCCATTGAATATTAAAACATCAAACTGAGATTCACCATTGTACTTAAAGACCAGGAAATCGTTTTCTTTCAAACAGTGGTCTTTCACAAATTGTTCCCAACCATGCGCGAAGTACAAGGTACCATCTCTAGTAGTCATCCCTATATTCCACATAACACCACTAGGACCCTTAAGGGTCACATTTTCCGGCAACTTATTCTTTAAATTATCCGAAAATGTTTTCGGAAGTGCCTGCAATCAGACTTCAAATTTTATCATTGAGAAAAAGACACAATAAGCTGCAAAAAATGCAGGTAGAATACATATCTAAGACTAATCATAACAATTTGTTTGATAACCAGCCACATCCATCTCAAAAGTATACAAATTAGATAGTGATTGCAAAACAAGGAACAGAAAAATTAACCAAGAACAACAACATCACAATCTACTAGCTCATTCACTTTCTTTGCCGCCCCTTTTAGTCCCACACACACCCTAGCTAAAGAAATATATACAGGCATAGCCACACCTCACATGACCATGATCATATCAGGATGCATGCATAGGCAGAATCCACAAAACACATGCATGTTTCCACTATTGCATTTCAAGCTCAAATCTTATTTTTTTAAGGAACGTTTATGATTCTATATAATGTCATAATCCGGGGAGACAAAAAAAAGAGCCATGAACAACAGCTAATCCAAAGCTCAAAACTTTATACTAAAATAATGGACACAGATAACCGTAATGCAAATAGGTGAAAGTACAGAAAAAAAAAATTTGACTTAAATAAAAGAAATGATGAAATGAAACAAAGGAAGGGGGGAAAATTTTGTGGATATCATGTACTCAAAATTCAAACCCCAGATTCCATTCCTTTGTAAGAGAAAATAATTACTAACAAGGTGTTGATCATAATCGGCACGGAGAACTTGCACGAAATGCAGGAATTGAAAATGGGACCAGTAAATGTCCTCTTCCCAGGATCTGCAACCATCACAATTTTGACCCACCATTTCACCAACAACAATCAAAGATGAGAAAAAGTTGCAAAATTTAACAGTTTGAGAGAGGGTGGAACACTGTGAGTTGAGTTGTACAGAGCACACAAACCAGAGAGTACTATAAAGTAGAAAAACAAAACACAGCCTAAACCCATTATAGTTGGAACCCACTTATACTTGGAAGCACTTGTCACAATGTAGCTAAAGTGAGTTGAACTAGCAATTGGTCCTCAAATCTCGACTTGCAATTTTATGCGATCTATATATGTCTGGAACATGGATATAATGAAAGATATAATGTTGACATGCATTATATTACATAATTTGACTGTTAAAGATAAATAAGATGTAATGTTGATGTTGATTATGATCACGTAGATAATAACACTTCAAATGTTAAAATATATCGTGATGTTCCTCCTAACTTTACTACATAATAAAACTTGTTATACATATAAGAAAAATTTATCAACAACTTCAAACAAACTTGATAGAACATATTTGGGAACATTTCATCATCAAAATTGATTTTTCTTTAAATTAATGTCTTGCATTTTTTATATTATCAATTTTATGTATTTTTCACTTATTTAACATTTAGTTATAAATAAAAATTATTTAAATTTTATTATTTTTTTAATATTAATATTTTATTTTCTATGTTTTATTAGTTAAAATTAATTACTTAATTAATTTAATTTAATTTAATTAAATTCAAATATTTAAAAGTGAGATCCATGTGAGACCTATTAAAAATTATCTAAAATCTCAATTTAAGATCTATTATTAAAGAAAAAAATATTACATATATTAAGAATCCTACGTAACAATAACAATATGGAATTCATAAAAAAATAAGATAAAATCTCAAATTAAGATCTAGATGAGACAATCAATTCCGTGTAGGGTAATGCTACACTCTGACTGGGTATTGAAACTATCGCAGACGCTATTGGCCTGTTTGTAACCATTTTACAAAGATATATGTATTTAAAATGCTATTCAAGTACTACTTTTATTTGCATAATTTTTTTTATTCTTAAATTAGGAGACTCTAATATACTAGTAATTAAAAAATTTAAGGAGAATAACTGTACAAAATTAAAGAAAATACATGTTCATCTAATATTTTGTTAATTACTAGTATTAGGATTGAGAATGGATAGTGTATGTACCCAATGGATACGAACAAAAAATACCATGATGAATAGGATAATTACTTAATTAATGAATATAGACTCAAATACTGATAATTACTCGTAAATCTTAATGGATACGGATATTTTAATATCCAATCCTACTCATACCCACGCATTATATAATAATAATAATAATAATAATAATAATAATAATAATAATAATAATAATATAATAATAATATTATTATTATTATTATTATTATTATTTAAGAGATAGACTATGTTTTCTATTCCACCAAACATAAAAAAGATCATGTTTTCATTATTTGCTAAGATGTAAATCATGTTCTTTAATTAAAAAAAATACTTTTTTTTATAAAGATAGATCATGATCTTTATTTGCTTAAAAATAAATCATGTTCCTTAATTAAAAGAAAATTATCATTTTTTTTTCTTTTCTCAAATTTCTTTATTGCCATTGTTATATTTTTTAAGAGATCTTTAAATGAGATTTTAATTTTGTGATGTTTATTATTATGTTTTATATTTTAAATGGGATTTTAATTTAATCACTATCGTTTTTTAATCAAATTTTTATTTATCATTTTTTATAATTAATTAAAGTGTGGGTAATGGATTTAATGAGTATTTAGATATCCAACAAAAAAGAACATAGGTATTAAAGTTATTATCATCGAATCATGTATACGAGTAAGAATTTTTTTTAAATGTGGATATAAGAACGTGTATTATAATATCTTTACTAGACCTTATCCATTTTTATTCTATTATTTTAAGAATATTAATTAAGGAACATGATTTATTTTTAAGC
>PYAF01006013.1:141593-199066 GCA_007407185.1 Glycine tomentella | reverse complement strand
TATTGTAAAATTCATGACATTTTATACAATAATAATATTAAATGTTGCACTTTTAAGTAATTATATTCTCCTCTGATTACTTAATATTAACCTCCTAATACTTATCTTTTCTTGTATCATTTGTTTTCTAAAAATAATGTACACTTATAATAAAAAATTGTAATTAATTTTTATTAACAAAAAAATCATTGTTCAGTTCTATTAGATATTAATTATATTCAAATCAAGATTACTACTCCTTTGGTTTCGCTTTGTGTGACGTTTTAGAAAAAACAATTATTTCTAGCAGTTGTCATTTTACAAAACTTATAAAACATCAAATATTTTATCCATAAAATACCCTAAGCAAAAAAAAAAAATTGTTGCTAATAGCTGTCATTTTATAAAATTAACAAATTATTGATTTTTCCCCATAAAATATCTAATTAATGTATATGAGAGATAAAAAAAATATATTAGGACGTTATATAATAATCTTCATAGTTTCTATTAATTTAATTTATAATAATAAATTTATCATAAATTTATTTTATTTTTTAATTATTCTTGTCATTATTTTTTTTTTCTCTATTTTGTTTTGATATGAACTTTTATCTCATAATTAATTGTTTATCAGTACAATTAATTAGGCATATTTTAGTCTTAAAATAATTAATATAATAAACAATATAAATTGAGTCTTATAAAAAATAATAAATATGATTTATAATTTGAGTCTTATAAAAAACAAAATAATACAATTTATGAAATTCAAAATATTAATTTGTTTTTTTATATCTTTGTCAAAACTTTCAACGTTATATAAGATGGAACAGATGAAATGAAGTACATCAATTACTAGGTAAACTTAAGTTGTGTGACATATTTAGTAAATAGTCAGGTACTATATCTTTATTATTCTTTTTTATTAATATAATCATTGGTTACTTCTAATGTAATTCCTTTTTTTTTTCAAATCAATGTCAAACAAATATATCTCATTATTTTTCAAAAAAAATTATAAATATATATTGAGGAGTAACATATCCCTACACTGTCTTCGAATTGAAATGGTGGCAATAGCCAAACTGAGGCTAGAATTGCCAGAACTGAAGTCGCGACGAGTGCAGTGAAGTGAATAAGTGATTGACGCTACAATGCTAGACAGAATTAGTGTAGTCATAAAAAAGGCCACTGTTTTTCTTTTATTTTTATGCTTTTCGAATATAAACATTAACATGATAACATCCTTTCAATATTAGAAAAAAAGATTCTTAAATGAACTATATAAGATATTTTTCTAATAAATAAATAAAATTGTATCCAAGTAATAAAAATGAAAAAAAAAAAAAGATACTATCTCATTGGAACTTAATAAGTTTTAATATTACTGATACGAAGATGCTGTTCATAACGATTTATAAATATCTGTTGATATCAGTATACCTCCTCGTATGTAGTAGCATAAAAAATTAAAAATCATTTTCCTAAAAAGAAGTGCTTTTTTGTTATTGGCTATATTAATTCAACGTCTAATTATACTTACAAATAAATTAAGAACAACTGAATAACGAATTACGAGACTTGTTCTAGGCATCTATAGATACTCCAGTACCCTACGAAGCCTAAGGTACTAGTACTATTAGTATTTAGTAGCATTTATTTTGGCATGGTGGAGATATGGATGGTTACTGATTTGTGAATTAAGAGTAAGAAATAAGAAATTAAAACTCTTTTGGGTAAATAATTATTTTGTTACTTAAATGCGTAAAATGTTAATAAATTTATGTTAGAATCTTGAAAATTTAAATTTTAGTTTTTGAAAATAAGAAAATATGATAAGCTCATTTATATGTTAATTTTTGTTCATTATTATTAATAAAATAGTTTACGTGATACAGAAGGATAAAAATATCACAAAAATTATTACCAATATAGTTGTTGAATAGATTTGATCAAAATATCACTAAGTTACCATTGAACCAAAATGTTAATAAGTTGTCATTAAACCAAAATGTCATAATTTCTTTGGATCAAAACATCATTATATTTCTATTGGACAATGTCAGTAAGTTATCATTACACCAAAATGTCAATAATTTTCATTGGACCAAAATGTTAGTATATTTTCATTGAACTAATTTGTTAAACCCAAATTTCACTTCATTTAAGGGTAAAACATAATTTAATCTTCATTTTCTCCCTTTTTTTTATCATTACAAACATCACATTACAATAAACACTTAAAAAGTAGGAAAATAAACATAAATTAGAACAAACATGATAATAAGCATAATATTGATTAATAAACATAATTATTTTAATAAACATTGTAACTCAAAGGCAACCATAACAACATCAGTAACATATTTTTTAAAATTTGATTAATTTTTTTTATTATTGCTTACAATTTATTTATGTTAGATATTACATATTTGTAGGATGAGATTAACTACTCTCTATTTGTTCCACAAGTTAAAAGTACTCCAACCCCTAATATTGAAACTGCTCGAGCTCCAACTCCTAGTGTTTTGAACAACTTTTATATATAATTGATTAATTATTGTTAAATTATGTTATGTAGAACTAATCACTATTTATAATTATTGTAGGAAGCAAACTTCATACCTCCACCACTATCAATTGTGTTTAGACCACCTCTAGTTAGGTCCTTAGTACCAATTTAAATTATATTCTCAAATGTATCATCTCATAGGATGAACCAACCGAATTACATGAACTTTATACTCACACTAGGGCTGCCCCATCGTGAAGATTCGAAGAAGTCAAATATGGGATATGTTTGTCTTTTGTTTATAGTACGTTATGACTAATTATTATAATTTGGATAAATTTGTAATGATTGGTACATTATTACAATGCTTATTTTTGTACATTGATAAAATGTTTATTTTGGAAATTTTTTATTGTGACATCATTAGGTAGTGACAAAGTTAAGTTGGATATCATTTTTGTAAGAATTAACTTAATAATTATACATTTTTGTTTGAGTATAATATTTTGGATAAAATACTGTCACATTAGAAATTTCATAACAGATATATTATGCTTATTAATCAATATTATGGTTATTGCTATGTTTGTTCTAACTTATGTTTGCTTCCCTATTTTTAAAGTATTTATTGTAATATTATGCTTGCAACAATAAAAAAAGGGAAGATGGAAATTAAATTATATTTTACCCTTAAATGAAACGATATTTGGGATCTGAAAAATTAGTTAAATGGAAACATACTTACATTTTGGTTCAAAAAAATTACTAATATTTTGATTTAATGAAAAATTATTAACATTTAGGTCCAATAGTAACTAATTTATATTTTGGTCAAAAAAATTATTGACATTTGGTTTAATGAAAAATCACTGACATTTTGATTTAATGGTAAATCACTTATATTTTGGTCCAATAGTAACTTAATGATATTTTTGTCCAATCTATTCAGCAGTTATGTTAGTAATTATTTTTGTAACACTTTCGTCTATGTGTCATGTATGTTATTTCATTAAGGTAATATAAATTAATGAATGAATAAATTTGTCGCACCGTTTTCACTTTCAGAGACTAAAATTTAAATTTCCATTGAAGATGAATTTAGTAGCACTCTACACATTTAAGGATAAAAATGACTAATTACTCAATTTTTTTATTCTTTGTCAACTTCATCCCGTGAATCTTTCTCCCTTCAACATCATCCCCAATAAAACCTTGCAGTAGGATTTCAATCTCCTCACAACGCTTTTGGAAGCATAAAACAGCCCATCACATAAGTAGGAAGTGATTAGAGGACTGATTTTATCAGAACTTCCCAACCCACCTTTGATGGAGTTTTCTTCGGAGTTTTCTCCTTCCACCTTTCAATTTCTTCCCACCCTATCTCACAAACTTGAAAATCTGGGTTTTGGACCTTTCTACTAAAGTAGGCAAGCCCAAGTACCTCTCATGACATGCTTGTTTTTACTTTCTCAATTAGTAGGTTATTTATATTTGCCTAATATTTTGTCTTCGTAAAGATAAAAATGTTTAAACATTCCTACAAAAAAGTTAATACATTTTTCTTCGTAAATTTAAAATATGTTAAGAAAATTCCTGAAATCAGTTTTGGTATACCCAAACCTACATTTATAATTTGTAACGATTTTTTGGTAATTTGTGACGGTTGAATTTTTGACGCTAAAAAATTATCACAAATTGACTTTGTGACAATTTTTAATTTCTAAAATTCTCGTATATATACATCTGTTTTATAAAACCTTGACTAAAAATATGTTTTACAGTCAATGCGAGTAGAAAAAGTTTCTTTTCCTCGTTTTACCTGCATTTGTTTATTTTATTTCAATTTAATTTCAAACTCTAAAAATCATAATAAAAAATATTAATAGATTAAAAGTTTTCATATTAATGCAAAAATTAAAAAAAATCTATTATTATCCATGCCATTTTTTATTTATTTAAAATGTATTATTGTAGTAAAAATATTTCTTAACATCGCAAAAGTTTGAAGTTTTGTTATCTAATATTATTTCCATGAATCGTGGGAATAAATGAAATTCATAGATATTGGCAGATACCTATAGATATTGAACAAATTGTTGAATTGAGGGGTAAGGCAAATTGTAGGAATGTTGATAAACCGACTCAATTCAATAGAAAGAGAAAAAACTTAATCAAAAAATTAAAAACTAAAAAAATAAAAATTGTTAGATTGGATCAAATTTTGGAATTTATTTTGAAAATCAATCATACCTAATCCAAACAAAACTTATATAGATATAAATTTATGATATCAGTCAAATTTTTTACCTTTTTATGTTTTATATAGTTGTAAAATCATTACATAACTTAAATTTTTATGAAAATATATTAAATTAAAAATAACTTTTAATAACTTTGAAGAATTGTACTACTATTATATAATAACTAATAAATTTATTATATCTAACGTATATCTTATTATTTATTTAATATTTATTAATGGTAATGGAACTTCGGAACAAAATTTTCCCGTGATATGATTTACTAATGCCTTGATCACTTATCCTACCCCAAACGTCCTGCAGTTTTCAACTGACATAAAATATTACTACTCAAATGGAATTGTACATCCAAAAATAGTCCTAAAAATCAATCAAGCACAAATCTCTTTAAATTGGATTGATGCAAAACTTGTTTGTTAAGTTTTTAAAACTAAACACTTGTAATACTATGTCCCTTTCTCTAAAGTTTTAAGCAATTGCTGAGTATCATTGTATACACAGCAACAGAACTCCCTCAGTAAAACAAATTGGCCAAACTCCCAATTAAAAACATGTACTTTTATGAGGTTACAAAGCGTAGAGGAAAATATCTATAGTAAACCATATCAGTGATAGATGTTTATACTAGACAATTATTCCATGAGCCTTCTGACAGTGACAGACAATCATAATGATAAGAATTAAAAGCAAAGACATAAGCAATATATTCTAAAGATCTTACCAGGTGAGATGATAAATTGGGATGTGAACGATCAGATGAGATGTTACATATATATCAAGAGAGTATGAAATTACTGAAATATGTGCATAAAATGCAAAAAGATCTTTGCGACTCTCAAAATAAACATCTTCATTGAAGATTGATTCTCACAAACAAGAACGTTAGCAGGTAGATGGAACGTTAGCTAATCTATTAGTTTTAAATGGCCATTTTGATGGTCAAGCCCTTCCTTTCCAACCCCAGATATGTACACCTGCATCTCACACTGAGCAACAAGTTCAAAAATGCATGTGTCTCCAAAATTGATGTCATTATCACGAACAAAGGCAATCCATCCCCCACAAAAGGTGTGAACAGTTCGGCCTTTTGCATCTGGGACCGAGTTCACAGTCCAACATTCACCTCTTGAATTACGGAGTGTAACTTCAGTTTTGTAAGTTGGGAGATGTGCAGCTGAGAACTGGTATGGAATTTTCTACAATGTAAAAGACATTGTATAACTTAGCATTGATATTATATATATAGAGAGAGAGAGGACATTTCATTTGAGAATGATCCTCTTATGTGAGAATGAGAACGGTCATTCTCATCCGTTAGATTAAAATAAAAAGTCAAGATTAAAACATTTTAAATTCAAATTAAAGTCTTATTTAATCATAAAATCTCTATCAGATTTACCAAATAGAAAATTAAATATTTTAAAGATTTAATTTATGTCAAGATCGTCACCACAATCACCACCATCGCTGCAACCACCACCACCATCATGTGACAGTTGTGACAATGGCGGCGGTGGCGGTCATGATGGTCACGGCAGTGAACACAACAGTAGTCATGGTGATGGTGGCAGCGATAGCACTGGCAGAATTATGGTGGTGGTGGTTGTGACGATAGTGGTTATTGTGATGACGATCTTGACGTAAATTAAATATTTAGAATATTTGATTTTCTATTTGGTAAATCTTATAGAGATTTTATAGTTAAATGAGACTTTAATTTGAATTTAAAATGTTTTAATCTTGATCTTTTATTTAAATCTTTAACATATAAGCATGACCGTTCTTATTCTCACATAAGAGGATCATTCTCAAATGAAACGTCCTCTACATATCTATAAATAAAATATAACTGTGGACACTAAACGGTTGTGCATTACTCACCAAAGTGTATGATCCACTGACATTGAACTTTTTCATTATTTTCACAAAACTAGGAAAAGGGGAAGTAAAAGCTTGAGCTACTCTTTGTTCATCAAGCGCAAACAACATTCTTAAACCAGCTTTAGCCTGTGAGCTTAGCTCATCTTCAACACGATGTCTCCTCGGAGCAGCTGTCAATGTTTACAGTTGAAAACTGAAGTCATAATTTGGAAGGTAGAAACTGTAATAGAAGGAAAGCATTCAATATTTATCCTTTTTGTTTTTTCTTTCACTAGCAAAGTAATACAATTCCAATTCTCAAGGAATTGAGTTATATAGTTTTCCTTTTTCTAAAAATGAAAGAACTTCATAGAAATTTGTTGCAAAATCCTAAGATATACATTAGCAAAGAATTAGAATTTTAGTGGGTAGCCTACTGGGCAAGCAAAAAAAAACCTTACCCAACTTTTTATGGGCAGCTTTCGACTGAGGGCAAAGCCCCATCTTCCTAGAAGTATTTGAAGCTCTACTAGATTTCTTTAAGTCAATCGATAAAATAGTTTCTTGACCAATCTTTGACCACTTCTTATCTGATAGATCAACTTTTCTTATGCATTTCGAGTTGACTTTAGGATTCATTGGCATACATCTGGAAGTTACAGCATGTCCTGCACTAGGCCTAGTAATGGCTACATTTCCAACCTGGCAATCTGGCCCATCTTTTCCAACCTCAGCAATGCGAACACGTAATTCACACTCACGCACAAGCTCAAAAATACAGATATCTCCAACCTTAATGTTATTACCACGAATAAAGGCCATCCATCCTCCACAAAGAGTATGACTAGTATGCACTCTAGTCGTTGGCACAGAATTAACAGTCCAATGTTCTCCTTTCAAATTATGAAGAATAATCTTTATCTTGCAACTTGGAAGATGAGCCATCGAAAACTGATATGGGATATTCTGCATTACAACATTTGTAAATCAGCATCAGCAACAAATTTATGTGTGTGTGTATGAACACACAGAGGAGCAAAAATAAGTTCAAGGTTGACATTCTCTAATTAGGACTTGAATGACAAAATTTTCATTGAGGGCATCTTTTAATGGTAACATATACATCTAAAATGCTTTTCATCCTCTATATGAAGGAAGAAGTACTATCAAGGTAAAAGATAATATATCTCAATCAGATAAATTTCTCAAGCTGATGGAACACTACACAAGTGACTTAACAGAATATACAGAGACATAAAGCAACATTATTTGGAAATTAAAAATATGAACCACATATGGGAACAACCCACCAGAGTATATGAACCACTGACATTGAAGCTTTTCATGATTCTAACAAAATATGGAAAAGAGGAAATAAATGACTTGGCAACTTTTTTCTCATCGTGTGCTGATACATTTGATAATGTAACTCCACTGAGAATATAACGATGATCGTCGTTCCCACTTCTATACAGGATGTCAGCCTCTGCATTGCATAGATGATAGAACCATTCAAGCAATCATGAGTATGATTTTGTCAATATAATATATTCTGGATAGCATTTCACATATAAAACTTCAAGGATCAAGTATTAAAGAAATGTAAGCTGTGGCATTAATATAATGATTTGAATGCAAAACGTTTTTCTAGACAGGTACCAATTAACTTGCAAGATTGGATCAATTTTAATAGATCATTTTTGTGAGAACCAGAAGAACTTGATAAAATTACTTGTACCTTCATCTTCATTGCTATTTTCCAAGTGAAAAGGCACAGGGACATCATTAGCTGAACATGTTTTGGAGGTTTCTTCATTTTCTCTGAACATACTAATTGGTCTTACTACCTCATACTGCAGTAGTTCTTTACCAACACCCAGTTCAAGTTCCTGGTTCGCATTGGTACTGCCTCTCATTTTCTTTGGAGCACCATCAAGGACAATATGCAAAGAAGAATTTTCCTTTCTATCTCTTTTCTGCCCTTTAATATTATCAAAGTCGCTTGAACTTTGACTGCATTCAGAATGAAACGCTGCCTCTTTCTCACATGCATCCTTATCAAATATTTGCACGGTAAAATGCAAGTGACCCTCATATCTGAAAACCAAAAGTTCACCACATTCTAGTCGATGATCCACCACAAATGTCAACCATCCATGATGGAAAAATAGATCATTGTCCTGCTTAATCAATTGCACTGTCCATGTGTTTCCACTAGGACCAGTCAGCGAAACAGATCCATATGCCCTTCCCTCCATATAACAGACAAATCCATCGGGAAGTCTCTGTATCAAAAGAATTCAATTCCAAACATAGAAATTCCAAAAAGCATTTTGTAACAAGATTTAACCCAAAATAAGCATTTTATGATAAGAACATGAACTGACATCATTAATCTCCTACAATAATAGAACTGAGTAGTATAATCTTTTTGATCGGTAGGAATTGAAGACAGTGTCGGGAAATTTACAATAACTCACGCATCTTACTCAACCAACTTGAGCTAGACCCCCTTGACCAGAGTAGGATAATCTAACTAAGAATGTAAAAAACTAAATTACTGCTTCCGCTATTCATCACATGTTTTTAAGGACTTTCTAGACAACTGATTACAAATGGTACCTTTTAAGGAAAAAAGTTTGGGACTTTTAGTTTCTTTAAAAGAAAAAAAAAACTTTTTTTCATTAAAAACACACTTTTAGTCATAATGCATTGTATCTAAAAAGGGAAATGGGCAACATAAGTTGTAGAAACAAGCTAGTTTTAGATTGGATTTCATTGATTAAGAAAGTTGCAAATTAGAGTAAGGGAACATTCAACTAGGCCTGCATAGAGAGAGAGAAGAAGAAGTTGAGGAATTACCAGTCTGTGAGAGCTGAAGGCAGAAGAATAAACCTCATAGAAATGAGGCTTTCTCACATTTAACTTTCCCCCACAGTCACACCCCATAATCAAGCCCTATTTTAAGTAATGTGTAGCCACTTCTCAACATCAACAACCACACGGCGTTTGATTTTTTAATTTCTGGAAATTTGCTTCATTTTGATCGTCGCCAAATCGCACATCTGGTGGGGCAGAAATGTGAACAAATTACGGAAATTGGAAAATAAGTAATAATTAAAAAATGGAAAGAAAAACAAAAAGAGGGTGAGAAATTGGGAGAAGAAGGTGCGTGCGTGCGTACCTTGGGTTGGGATTGGGTTTCGTGGAGGAGCGTAGAGCTGGTTTGGCCAAATCTGTGAAGCCTAGTCTTGGTACTGCCAAAGCTCATGTCTCGTTCATTTTCATTTTTCGGTCTCATTCTATTTTATATTTCTCTGACCACATAATCAATTAATTGAAGTGAAATGATTTCAGTTTAACTAAAATTTTGATATTAAATTATATTAAATATTAAAAAAAATAATCATCAATAATAATTTTATTCAACTCAGATACATACTTTGTCTAGACAAAAACTTTTATACTTCTGCATCATCAAATTTTACCGTTGTGCAATCACAATTTAATGTAGGACGCGTGCTGATTTACGTCCAATAAACGATGTCGTCTCTATTAACGTTCTCTGGCAAGCAGCGCGTGAGACCTGGATTCTCAATCGAGCGTGTTGCTGGGAGTAAAGAAGTGATGAGTTACTCTAATACATTTTTTTTTTTCCAAAAAAAAAAGAAAAGAAAATACTATAGTACATTTTTTATATGCTTTTAACAAAATTTCATTTATTGAAACATACATGAAAATAAATAAAAACTATAAAACAGGGCTGCATTCAGAACCTGAGAAATTTATGCTTTCTCCATCTCTAGTTATAAGATTATTTTTAAAAATTTATTTATTTATTTTTATAAGATTACTTTTTAATTTTTATATATATTAATTATTTTTTCTCTAAATATTAATGAAAAGTAATTAAGTAGATAGAAAAATAAAAAAGGATAATTTTTTAATAATAATACAAATAATTAATAAATTTAATATAATTAATTATTTTTCTTAAGAAACGTGAATTAATTAAAAAATTATGATGAAGAATGGAGAAAGTGTGATTTTTATTTATTTATAAATTTTAATAAATAATAAAGAGTTTGTTTGTAAAAATATATTAGTTTGGCCGTTTCTAACAAAATTTGTATCATCCCAAGACACAAAATACAAAAGGAGCCAGTTTGTTACTTATGCCCTTTTTTCATTGGAATTTATGAGGCATTTACAACTGAGAAACAAAAATGCCCTCTCATCTCCATAATGTAACAAATCATGTTTAAATTTACTAATTATGAGATTGAGTTTATTAAAGAGACTAATTTAACATGGTGAATCATGAGAAATTATTAGGTAAAAATATATTTATGATCTCATCAATTTATGTGTTACACTATTTAAATTTTTTAGTTGATGAAAAAAATTAATGACATTTGATTATATGTCGTGTGGATATTAGTTGAGATCATTTTAGTTTCGGATCATCTAACAATTTTATTTTCAATGAATGACAACTCAAATCCCCGATTAAGGAAAAATTATTACTTAGTCTAGGATCACCAAAGGTCAATGAGCATGTGACCCATGACTTGTGGAGAGATACTTGGTGGGAGGGTTAATGGAGCTTGGTTTGCTGTTACGGGATAGGGATATATTAGGAATAATAGTAGAAATAGAATCCAAAACGGATGATCTAAAACTTCAAAAACAAGATAATGAATTTAAACGTAAATCACGATTTAATCACATTGTAAAAGATACTTTTCCAAAAATGACTGCAAACGCATGTCTTCCACGCCAGAAACGATATTGTTGTACCAAAAACTCATTCTGCCATTGTTGTACCTCTGTGATACTCTCGTCACTGCTCTAGCGTTTTTGTGGATTTTGCATGCACTTTAGTTGAACAAGTCATGTACTAGTGTGATTGTTAGTTATAACTTTTCCTAGTGGGAATTACTTAATCCAACATGATTATTGGATCATCATATTTGAATTTTTGAGTCAACAGAATTCCAGTACTCTAAACGCCAGTATTCTTAAATAACTTGAATTTTTCGGTCAACATGATAATTGTTCTTAAAGATGATAGATATATCATATATAATATTTGGCTTATATAAATGAATTTAAACATATAGCATATTTCATATTCATGCTGTCTATCGTGATTGAGTTGAATTTTGATAATTTATCAATATATATAAAAAAAAAAGGAACAAGAAACATGTAAACATGCTTTTGGAACACCGAGATGAGTAATGCATGCAGCAGCAGCCATGCATCAACCATGGAATGGTAACGACACGCGGTGCATATCTAAACCTTTTGTGGCAACCACTGTGTATTTCGGACTTGTAATTTTTTTTTATATGGTCGGACTAGTAATTTGAAACGAGGTAACCATGCGCGAGTCCGCGAGATTTGTGTTAGTTGATTATCCTGTTTTTAAAATTTCTGATCTTTCACATAATCGTAGTAAACCCCGTTACATAACCTTCACATAGCAGTTAGTGGTTAAGAAGGATAATCGCATTTAGTGTCCAACAATACATAGAATAAGATTTTTACTGAAAACGAATATCTATGAAAATAAATCATCTTTAAATTTTGTGTTTATTTATCTTTTAATAAATATTAGCATTAGATTTATTGTTTACCCTAAGAGAGATAGATGCAAGTTTTAAATGCAAGGTACTTATGTTAAAATTTGAAATCAGCTGATTCATGTTGCAGTTTCACACGTGAATTGCTGTACTATTACTATTCTAATGGTTTGTAATTAAGTTGAAACATTGTAATGACTTCAAGAGTTGGATTTACATCCATTAAAATAGATTATTTTATACATGCTAAATATATAGTTAATTGAGAAGTTATAAAATATATTGATTATGTATTTGTGTTTTTTGTAATGACTTGGTTGTCATATTTGTGGAGAGTATATGTCTTTGGTAACATGGGGTTAGGAGTTGATGACTGATGAGTGTACTTCATTTAAAAAAAAAAAAGGAGTTGATGAGTGTATTTGAGAAGGAGTAAATATCTTATGTTATGTATTGGTTGTAATGGCCACTGAGGTATGATATAACATACGCTGAACTTGATATTTGTAATTTTGGAAGTTGCCCAATCTGATACCCCTTGCACCAGTTTTGGATTTTCTATAATAGTATTCCATCTTTTGGCTTCTTAAAAAAATGACTTAGTTAAGAGTCAATCGAATGAATCAATCAATTGTAAACACTATGATTATCTTTGTTCATAAGGTTACTCCACAAAAAAAAAAATCTACGGTGCAATTTCCTACATTCTAAGTTTGCATTAAAAATAGATAAATGTAAGACATAAAACCAATAACAAAATGTTAGAACTAAAGTTGTAAAGTGTTGCAAAGTAAAAGACTAAAAATAAAGGGTATATTTAGCAAAATTTATCCCTAACAGTGTGAAGCGCCCACAAATTAATTTCTCAAACGTAAAAAATTTAAATTTAGTCACATTAATTTACCATAAATTCAGTTCCTAAATTTTACTAACTAATACAAATTTGATCCTAAAAAATAAAACTTATCGTCAAATTGATTATTAAATACTATAATTTAAAGATAAAATAATCTCACAAATTTAACAACTAAGATTAATGTATTGTATTTTTTACAAATCCAAAAACCAAATTTATATTTTTAATCTTCTTAAAACCAATTTATCACTACATCACACTTTTAAAAATGAATTTATCAATTTACTAAAATAATAATAGATAAGTGAAAAAACTTACAATGTAATTATTTAATGATGTATATACTTAGTATCTATATATATGAGCTAAAACAATACATTAACCCTCACATATTTGAATTCAAATAAATTATCTTGTAAAAATTTCTAACCAATAAGAATTAAGTTAAATTATTTCAATATGTTCTGTAAATATCATTACTAAGCAATTTTCCAAACATGTTATCAACAATAAATAATTAGCAAAAATTTTGTGTATTACACAAGTATTTTAATTTTTTTTAACTATAATAAAAAATTAAAAGAGAATGACAATTTTTTTAGTAATAAATATTTAAGATAATTATATAAGAAAATAAACAATTCACTATTATTCAATTATAAAGTATTATTTATGATAAATTTATTATTTTTTATAAATTATGTTAAAAATCATATTAATAATGATTTATAATTAAATAATAAAATTATTTATATTATTAATGTATCATCATTAAATTTTAATTATAGTTGATTTTTAGATTAAAATAAGAAAAATATGTTATTTATGGACAATGTAAAATAAATTTATATCATATCGTCATCTAAACACAATTATTATATATGATATATTTATTAATTTTTATAATAATTATTCTAATACTAATTTATGATTGAAAGATAGTATATAATTATTAAATTCTTCAAATTATCCCTATCCCTTACCAATTAATTTACGGTTATAGAGAATAATTATTTTTTATATTGTTAATAATGAATCTATCCTTTAATAAAATATAAAAACTTACATCGTAATCCGAACGAGTTTGGCGAATCTGAGAGACGAGAGAAACGCTGTGTAGTTCCCATCAGATTCCTCTGCTCTCGCCGGAAGTACCCACCGTTGGAGCTTCGAGGATGACACCTTACTGCTTCCCTCTCTCATTCTTCTTACTTCTCCTTCAATTCACCGCCTTTGCTTCTTCTTCTTCTTCTTCTTCCACCCACATTTTGCAGGTACCAATCAACACTCCCATTTATTTATTTATTCTAAATCTGTTTATTACTAACTTAACTTTTTCGATTCGTGGAAATCAAGGATGTTTTGAAGGCGGTGTCGGCGAAACAGAAGTGGGATTCTTCTAACGAGGACGACGTGAGAGTAACCAATTTCGATGTCGGAAAGGTTAGGTTCGGGACCTCCCTGAGCTACGAGTTCCGAATCGGAATGGGTGGTGATAATGATAACTTCACCCTCAAATTCGCAGACCAAGTTGCCACGTGGAACAAGTTCAGAAAACCATTTCCCGATTTGCCCTCTCTCGTTCACCGGCTCGGTTCCTTCCCACTCCTTCATACCCTCAAATTAGAAGGTCCCTTTGCGTTGCGGGTCGATGCCCTTCACAACCTATCGCTTTCCCTCCCCGTAAGCTATTCTTTCCATTCCTCTTAAGATTCTGTCATGGTTTTTTATTTTTCTTATTCAGTTTGTTGAAGTTTTTTTTCTTCTTCTTCTTTGTTCCTTTGAAAATTGTACTTTATGTAGAGGCTAATTTGATGGCAGAAACTCTTATCCAGGAAATAAAAAAAAAAAATTGTATACATGGCACAATAGGAGATATAAGGTAAAGGTTGACCTAGTGGTTGAGATCGCAAGTTCGAATGCTCCCAATTGTAATTGCTAACAAAACTAACAAACTAACATTAGCCGATAAAAAAAATATGCATAGCACTATCATTAATCAATAGGAAATTTTCGTAGTATAGCTTTTATTTAAGGTAGTTATGTGAAAGAGTTTAATGAATGACTATACATGGCCGGTGTAAAAATTTCTCTTTTTTTATTTTTATTTTTTTTGAGCTTAAAAATAACTTGTATACTATCAATCAATTAATCAGAAATCAACATTGTTTGATATGACTTTTAAGATAAACTTTTCCAAATCAGAATCTCAACTGTGTAATTTAAAATGGATGGTTAATTAAGATTAAAACTAATTACAGCAATCTTGACCATCCAAGTATAGATATCTGATCAAGATTTACTCCTTTCACTTGTAATGCATCCACTATCCACATCTTTGGTTGCATATATTGTGCTCTGCGATTTGTGTCCATCTGAACCTTTGTGGGCTTGCTTATGTGTCATTTTCTTGTCTTGACGTGAATTTGAAGGGCAACTTGGATCAAGGACATCGATCCAAATACACACTAAATGTTTAAGATCAAGTGTTATTTAACGATAGCTGTTGCGTTGATGACAATGGACAATTTGTTATTTCTTACGTGTTTTTGCTGTAGCCTTAACTTTTATTGCTAACATAAACACCTTTCCTCTATAGCTAGTGATGTCTTAAAAGTTGAAGATATTTTTCTGCTGTTGTTTATGTTTATTTGTTCTACTCTTAAGTTCAGTTGGCAAAATTTGATGATTGTCCTGCTGTTAATAAGTTCATTTTTTCTTTCCTCTGAGCAATCTATGATATATCCAAGTTAGTTCTTGTAGATAATTAGCAGTCTTGATATTTGGATAAATGCTGAGCTCTGACTCTGTCTGGCAGATGAATGTTTCGTACACTTGTTTGAAACACATCCTTGTTGGTGAGGGTATTACAGTAGAAGTAAGAAGAGCGCAAGAAATCTCTCTCTTTTACTCGTCTGATCTTGATCTGCAAATGAATGGAAGTGCCATGTGTAGTGAGGGGAAGAGTGACCTTTGGCCCTTTTCGCATTCAACTTGCATGGCTCTGATTCCCATACGCATATCAGGCTCTGCATCTTTGGTTGCTTATAGAGCTCGAAACTCTTATGCACACATAGCAACTACATTGATTTCAGAGGATGCTATTGAGCTGCTTCCAGAAAAATGTTACCATGGTCATATGTTTAGAAAGCGAGCATGCCCCATTGATTCCTTAAGTTTGAGATTAAGTATATTGGAGAAAGTTTTGAGGAGTCTTCTTGACCGTAAGATATTTAAAGATCAGCTTTTTGGCCTTCTCAAAGCAAATATTAAAGCATCAGCTGTTGTGAAGTTCCCCTTAGAATTAGAAAGAGACCTAAGTAATAATGCCAGTCTTAATCCTACAATTCCTGATTGGAGAACAAGGCCTAGTTTTGAAAGGTTCTGGTTTGAGATATTGGCCAGAGTTGAGGAAAACACGCTCAAGCCTCTTTTAATCAAGAAAGTAAGACCTTTTATTGAATCAGTTTCGGTTTCCTGGGCGCATTTGATGTCCAATATGTCATACACAAAGTTGAGACCCGTTTTTCTTCCTCCGGAGCCTCTTACACTGGATGTTAAATGGTAGGAGAAACTCTTGTAAGTTATAATATCTTTTTTTTTTTTTTTTTTACACTTTTTTAGGTTGTGTTTGTAGATTCTTCTGTTGATCTTGTTATATGCGAGAGTTCACCAATTCTTGTTAAATATTACTCATGCACTCATGATTGGTCATGTAAATACCAAAATAGGAGACAAGAAAGAGAGAAAAGTAATTTGCTTTTACACGATTTCATTGTCTTCGAGGATATGAACCTAATTCTTTAATTGGTACCTCTTATAAAGCAGTTTGGACTAAGCTGGTGTGCTATTTGGTAATGTGTTTTTTTTACCATGTTAAGTGGTTGGGCTGATTATGAAAAAAAAAAAAATCTATGGGCGAGGTATTTTATGTGCGGTGTGCTACTGTGCTTTATGTTTGGTTATGAACAGTCTTCGAGAACTTATTATCCTAAATGTAATACTGTGCTAACATGAAAGACCTCGATGTAATCAAAGTAGTAGATGATTTAGTGGTCAAAGTAGTAGATGATTTAGTGGTCGTATAGCTCTTAGACAATAGATGGAGGAGTTTACATTTATTTCTCAAACTCATCACATTAAGCCAGGTTGGTGACATCATAATTCTAGATATAAATTTTTTTAAACTTTATACAATAGTCTAGAATATTACCATCAACTTACGTTCTAAATCTTTTTAGACCGTTCTTAATAATACTCTTATACTTTTTTAATATATTTAACTTTTAGATAAATCATGATCTTCTAGTACCTTCTTTTCTATTCTAGAAATTTATATCATATTTTAACATAAATAATTTACATTTACATCGACAGTGAACATCTTGGAGGCATATTATATTAAGTTCTAAACGTTTGGGACTGGTCTTCCACCCCTTTACCAAGGGGCACATAACAAGTAATCACAGTTCAAAATGCTTATCACTGATACCAACCAATGCCACTAAACGCCAAGTAATTTTGTGCGTCGTGACTTCATTTTTGCTGAACTCTGCATTTAAAACCAATGTCTGTCTTATTGTGTTGGATAGACAAAAACTCGCAGTTAGTTTCTAAGTATAAAACTAAAAGCATTTTCATAGGTTTTTTAAATATTTTTTATCAATCAAAATTAGAATTTATCCAAAGAATCTGGTTCAGTTGATTGATGTGTGAGTTATTGTAGATCTTTTGACACTTTTTTTTTATTCTTATGAAAAAAATCAAAATTAGAATCTTACCTTATATCAACGCAGATTACAGATATAAAACTCTAATTCTTATTAAAGAACATAATTAAAAACACTTATGAAACTGTTTTTAAACTTTGCCCTTTCTATGATCCCAACAATTGCAATGGAAAATTGGAAATAGCATAGAGAATCAAATCTCTTTCAATATACTTTAATGTGACGAATTTTAGATGGAATTCCTCCCATGATTTTTTGAGCAAGCAGAAGAAAACAAAAACAAAAGGTCATACAAAGGGATTAGGAACTTGAACATCAAAGGATGATTAGGAGAGAGGGACCAAGAACTTTAAACCCGTGATGTTGGAGTCCTTGGTGATGCTTGTTATAGAGGCTTGAAACTGAGCCAAATGAATATGTTGCTAAGTACCATAAGAAGCTAGAGATGACAATTGAATTTGGACTTAATCGGTACTTAAAAAAACTATTCACACTGGAAAAGGAAATTACTTGCCACATAGATGATTTTTTTTTTTTTTAAGAGACCACATAGATTAGTTTAGATTCAAGTATTTATTCAAAAAGAAAAAACAATAGGAATGATTGCAGGTTTTGGATACTTTAATATCCACCTGTCCCATACCGACACAATATAATTTAATATAACAAATTTATATATTTTTATACAAAATTGTAAAAACATTCAGCAACGAAGATAATTCATGTTGTTTATGAATAGTTTGTATCATGTTGCTTATTATGTTAAAACATTACAATATGTATTGTAGTGAATTCCTTTATTATGTTAGGCATTAATTGGGTTAAGTTTTGTTATCATGTGTTTTATAAGTAAGGTTTGACATATCTTTGAATATATTTTTAAATACAGTTAAGTGAAATTTTTTATTGAACTTAATTTTTTGGTCAATTTTATAGTTAGTTTTAGTACTAAAAAAATAGTAATTTTATTTTATAAAAAAAAAAAGAAGAAAGAAAGAGCATATAGTGTAGAATAAATAGATAGTATAGGGTCTAAAATTGGCCCAAAAGTCTTCCCTTGGTCCACGTTTTAATATATATTGATATTAACGTCAAATTGGCAAAAAGAACGTGAAAACACGTATTCTTGCTTCAACATGCAGTCAATGATAGAAACACGCAGAGAGTAAAATAAAATAGAATTTAAGCTTTGATTCTTGACATTTGTTGTGACTGTGAGTCTGAGCAAGCCTGAACTTTCCTTTCCTTGCGCGTAGCAATTGCTATAAAACGAAAGAAGTCCGTCGAGTTTTTCTCTTCAACATCCCTTAATTCACTGTCGTTTTTTTTAATCAGCAAAGAACGAAAGATCTGCTTTAAAATTAGTCAAATCTTGTCGTTGTCATCGGAGATCGCCAAGCCATTGGAGGTAACATATTTTCTTTATTTTACTGTCCTCTTTGTTTCATAGGTCCACAAGATGATCATGATTAGTTTTCAATTAGTAGTTCCAGAATAACACAGATAAATGTTAACCGTCAATATCTACTTAAATTTATGAAAACTCTATTTGAAGCTATACAAATTTCTACTTCAAACCTTCACATGCAACAGGTAGGTTATTGGTCACTAATTCTGATCATTGGATAATTTAATTAATATATCTATGGTCAATAATTAACCTGTCCACAGTTGGAAGTTATTCACTTCACCATGCTAGATTAGACATGTCCCATATTAGACAGGGACCCATCAAAACAAAAATGTTTTTTTTTTTTTCATTTCTTCAAATGTAGCGTTCTGATCATTGTAGGTGCAGCACCAGGAATTCATAATGGATAAGCAGCAAAGGACCAGTAGTGTTGTTGCTTCTTCCTCCAACTCTTCTTCTATGGCGTCTTCTAAAAAATATGATGTTTTTCTAAGCTTTCGAGGAGAAGACACTCGCAGGAACTTCACAAGCCATCTATATAAAGCTTTGAAGGATGAGAAAGTCAACATGCACCTATATAGACGACCAGCTTAAGAAGAAAGATGAAATCTCATCGGCACTCATCAAAGCCATGCATGGAAAATTCTCGTGTATCTATTGTTATCTTTTCAGAGAAATAAGCTTCCTCAAAGTGGTGCTTGGGTGAACTCAGCAAGATTCTGGAATACCAGAAAGTCCAAGGGCAGATTGTAATACCAATATTCTACAACATAGATCCATCCCATGTGAGGAAGCAGTCTGGGAGCTACGAGCAGACCTTTGCAAAACATGAGGGAGATTCTAGGTGCAACGACTGGAAAGATTCTCTGACTGAAGCAGACAATTTTGCTGGGTGGGACTCAAAATTTTAGGTAAATAAAAGGATTTGAGAGTGCTTAACCTTTCTTAAAGAAAAAAAAATGAGAAAGACATTGTATTGTTTTAAATCTAGTTGGCAAAATTTGATTCTAAGTTGAGCATACTTTCATAGTACAACACCTTTCATGGTAGTTTGTCTTCTCTATGTTGTTGAATTTTCATTCTCTAATGATATTTTTTGTTTCTTTGTCTACTACACGGCCATGCTGATCATAGATTATGTATAATCATTTGTATAGTTCATTTTTTTGACTTAGAACAACTGATTTGTTTCTCTGTTGCCTTTTTCATATGCTAGGACTGAATCTGAATTCCTTAAGGACATTGTTGAAGATGTCTTGAGAAAATTGGCTCCAAGAACCCCTAACCAACGTAAAGGACTGGCTGGAATTGAGGAAAATTATCAACAAATTGAATCATTATTAAAAAATGGGACAAGTGAAGTTAAAATCCTTGGAATATGGGGCATGGGTGGTATAGGTAAAACCACCCTTGCTGCAGCTTTATATGACAATCTGTCGTATGATTTCAAAGGGTGTTGCTTCCTCGGAAAATTAGGGAGAAAATCAGCAAGCTTGAAGGTTTACGTGATGACCTTTTTTCTAAGTTGTTAGGAATTAAAAATTATTGTTTTGATATTTCTGACATAAGGAGGCTTCAACGTAAAAAAGTTTTCATAGTCTTAGATGATGTGGCTACTTCAGAACAATTAGAAACACTAAACCTTGATAAAAGAATATGATTTCTTGGGAACAGGAAGTAGAGTCATTGTAACAAAAAGAAATAAGCAAATACTCGGCCTAACCAATGAAATATATCCGGTCAAGGAATTAAGTTCTCATCACTCTCTTGAACTTTTCTGTTTGACTGCTTTTGGAGAAAAACAACCAAAAGATGGATACGAAGATCTATCAAGAAGAGTAGTTTCCTATTGTAAAAGTGTCCCTTTGGCTTTAAAAGTTATGGGGGGAAGCCTTCGTAATAGAAATAAAGAGGCATGGGAAAGTGCGTCGATAAAACTCCGGTTGATTCCAAAAATGGAAATCCATAAGGTACTAAAATTAAGTTATGATAGCTTAGATTCTTTCAAAAAGGAAATATTTTTAGACATTGCATGTTTCTTCAAAGGAGAAGGAAGAGATAGGGTAACAAACGTACTGGAAGCTTTTGGTTTCTTTCCAAATTGTGGGATAAAAGTCCTTTTAGACAAATCTATCATAACAATTTCAGATAACAATTTGATAGAAATGCATGACTTGATACAGGAATGGGTCAAAAAATAGTTCATCAAGAATCTGATGAACCTAAAAGAGGAAGTCGATTGTGTAGTATTGAGGAAGTGTATGACAGTTTGAAACACAACAAGGTAAATGGAAGAAGCAACTATTTCTATTTGATAACACATGATTCTTTTTAGAATGTAGGTAGTCTACTATTCTTTGCTAATTATTATTCTAAATTTTGTTTCTTAGGGAATTGATGTTGTTGAAGGCATATTTTTCAATTTGCATGAATTAAATGGGGATCTATATTTGAGCTTTGATTCCCTTGAAAAGATGACTAACATGAGATTTCTTCGAATCTATGACTCGCAGTGCAAACTAAACCTTCCTAATGGTCTTGAGTCATTGTCTAATAAATTGAGGTACCTTGAGTGGATTGGATGTTTTCTTGAATCTTTGCCACCTACCTTTTGTGTTGAACATCTTGTAGAGATTATAATGCATCACAACAAGCTTAAAAAGCTTTAAGATGGGGTTTAGGTAAGAATGTGGCTATACGAACTCCGTTTTTCTTTCAATTTTTAAATGTACATGACAGAGTATTAAGTGCTAAATGTTTTGTGCTGGCTCAAGTGCTTTATGTATGATAAGCTTTTTCTTTTAGTTAAGGCTTCTAATTATAAATTTAACAATTTTTGAACAATGGTATGCATATTTCTTGTTACAGAATCTTGTGAATTTAAAGGAAATTGTCCTTGAAGACTCCCGAGACTTGGTTGAGATCCCAGACTTATCTACCTTAGAAAAACTTGAAACATTAATTCTTAGATGTTGTGAAAGCTTGCATGCATCATCTCCATCCATCCTCTTTATGTCCTCTTAAGCTTACATGTTTGGATTTAAGGGATTGCGTAAAGATGGAAAACCTCAACCTCCATTCAAAATCTCTCAGAGAACTTAGTCTTTGTGGTTCTTCATCTCCAAGGAAATCTCAGTGCCATTAGAGGAAATGACAACGTTAGTTTTATCTGGCATTCCTATAAGTGGATTGTCATCATCAATGTTATCTCTCCCCAAGCTTACATATTTGGGGTTAAGTCGTTGCAAAGAGATTGAAAGACTTGACATTCATTCAAAATCTCTCATAGAACTTAATCTCAATTATTCATTTCTCAAGGAAATCTCATTGGCATCATAGGAAAAGACAAAATTGGATTTAACTGGCATCTCCATATGTGCATTGTCATCATTACTGTTTTCTCTCCCCAAGCTTACACATTTGTATTTGATAATATGCAGAATGATTAAAAGCCTTAACCTTCATTCAAAATGTCTTATAGAACTTAATCTGAGTGGTTGTTCTTTTCTCAAGGAAATCTCAGTGGTTGTTCTTCTCTCAAGGAAATATCAGTGGCATCAGAGGAAATTACAACATTGAATTTATCTGGCACCCCTATAAGTGGATTGTCGTCATCAATATTATTTCTCTACAAGCTTACATATTTAGGTTTAAGTGACTGCAAAGAGATTGAAAGACTTGACATTCATTCAAAATCTCTCAGAGAACTTAATCTTAGTTGTTGTTCATCTCTAAAGGAAAACTCAGTGGTATCAGAGTAAATGACAAAGTTGGATTTAACTAGAACCGTTAGATGTGCATTGTCATCATCAATGTTGTATCTCCCCAAGCTTAAACATTTATATTTAATATCATGTTGTATGATTGAATTCCTTAACCTTCATTCAAAATCTCTCAAAGAACTTAATCTTAGTTGTTGTTCATCTCTAAAGGAAATCTCAGTGACATTAGAGTAAATGACAAAGTTGGATTTAACTGGCACCGCTATATGTGCATTGTCATCATCAATGTTGTATCTCCCCAAGCTTACACATTTATATTTAATATCATGCTATATAATTGAACTCCTTAACCTTCATTCAAAATCTCTCAGAGAACTTTATCCCAATGGTTGTTTATCTCTTAAGGAAATCTCAGTGACATAAGAGGAAATGACAACATTGGATTTGTCTTGCACCTATATTATTACATCATCGACATTTATGTTATATGTAATCTAACGATAGATGTTTGGGTTTAAGTAACCGCAATGTGGTTGAAAGAATTATCCTTCATTCAAAATCTCTCAGAAAACTTAATCTCAAATATTGTCCATGTCTAAAGGAAATCGCAGTGGCATAAGAGGAAATGACAACATTGGATTTATTTGGCACTGCTATATTTGCATTGTCATCATCAATGTTATCTCTCCCCGAGCTTACATATTTGAGTTTAAGTCGCTGCAGAGAGATTAAAAGACTTGACCTTCATTCAAAATCTCTCAAAGAACTTAATCTTAGATATTGTTTATCTCTCAAGAAAATCTCAGTGACATCTAAGGATATTAGAAAATTGGACTTATTTGGATGTAGAGACATTGAAAGCCTTATTCTTCATTCAAAATCTCTCGGAGAAATTAATATAAGATATTGTTCATGTTTAAAGGAAATCACAATGGCATCAAATAAAATCACAACATTGAATTTATTTGGCATCACTATATTTGCATTGTCATCATCAATGTTATCTCTTCCCAAGCTGACATCTTTGAGTTTAAGTCGATGTAGAAAGATTGAAAGACTTAACCTTCATTTTAAAATCTCTCTCAGAACTTAATCTTAGTTATTGTTCATCTCTTAGAGTGTGTTTGAATTAGGAAATTAAAATGGGAAAAGGAATTAGTTAGAGAATTTAAAATTCTTTTCCTCTAAATAATTTGTTTGGATATTCTTTTAAAAGAAATTAAAAATTTTAGCATTTTAAGTTAGAATTTGTTTTAAACTACATACTTGGAATTTTAAATTCTTAAAAAATGCAAGAATTCTAATTCCTCTCATTCCTCCGATGCTCTCATGGATTCTCAACCCTCAGGCTCTCTCTCTCTCACTCACTCCTCTCAACCCTCAACGCACACGCTCTCTCTCTCTTGCTCACTCCTCTCAACCCACACGTTGTCATTCCTCTCAACCCACACGCTCTTGCTCCCTTGCGATTTTGAGACCCTCGCTCTCTCACAGTGGTGACAACTCTCTCATGGTGGTCCATACAAGGTTGGTTTTGTTTTTCACAAAACTCTCTCACATGGGGTATTTTTACCTAGGTTTCATTTCTTTAATTTGTGATTTATTTTTTATTTAGTTGTTTGATTTCATTGGTTTTGTTTTTAGCTTGATAGAGTTGCGTTGGTTTCTTGCTCATTGTTCATTTTGTTGTTGGATTTTTCATTGCATTGATAAGGTTGGTTTCGTGACCTCGGAAGTCTGCCGCAACCTCCATCGTGCCCTTCATTCCGCTTCACTTTGGCTTACTTTGCCTCACCCTCTTCCCACCGTGACAGTGCTTGCCTTTATTGCTTCCAACCTCCACTGTGTAGTAAGTAGCAGTGTATAATTTATGATCCTTTAGAAGATTAATGTCTTTGTTGTTCGTGCTCCCTCATTTGTTATAGGTTTCAATTATATTATTCTGGTGTTGGCAACATGCTTATTAATTTGTTGACATTGTCCATTTATGTTTGTGTTTGTTTAAACCCGATATATACTGAGTTTTAAGTATAAATCCCTTCTGCTTTATTGTGTTGGCTGTTTGAAGCCAGAAGTATATATGTCTGTTGGTTTTATGATTGTTGTGAATTAATTTCTTGGTTTGACAAAATAGAGTGAATTAGGCCAACTTGTCAAAACATATATGAACTGAAAACACATTCATTTGAGTTATTTGAGTCTTGTAACTAGTACATGGTATTATATTTGTCAAGTAAAACATAGAAAACAAGAAAGTGACAAGTCCTGTTTCTTGATCGTCCAAACACAAGGTAGTCATTTCTGGATAAGTCCTATATCTTGACAGATCAAACATATTTTTAAGCTTGGCAACAGACAAAAAGACAAACATATTGATAAAAAGGCTCCACCAAAATTTATACGAAATTTATACAGATACATAGAGCAAAATTAGAACTAAAACAAAAAGGCCACTTATGTTTCAATAGAAGTATGGTCTTTGTATGCTTATTTTATTATCCAAATAGCTCTACAACTATTTATCTATTCTAGGCCTTGAATGTTCATGAAACCCTGAATTAACTACCCTGGATGTTCACAAAACCTAAGTAAGTAGATCTTTGAATCGCAAGAAGCAAGTTTCAGTCTGCACGAGAGCCACTGCTACTTGCAGAAGATTTCTTACCACTATACTTCTGCCAAATATTAAAAGAAACGGTGTTATATTTCAAGCAGAAAGAAAATCAAGGTATATGATTGAAGGGAAATTTAAGCATAAGAAAATCAAACCTACTTCCCCAAATTGAAGGGGATATATTTGTATTTCATCAAGTGTGCAACTTGGCATCTCATTGTGAGGACAAAGAGAACAAACCAGTAACAGAGTAAAATGGGCCAAAAGACAGGAACATCAAACAGGGAAAAAAAAGTCATCACAATCACTTTGAATAAAGAAATTACACATACAAGTGAAACTCACACCACTGAAAATCGCTACTCGTTACATAGGTTGATTTTAATTTATAGGAGAAGCTTAAGGTCCTATTTGACCAACCAAACAAAGGGTAAAATGAATTAAGCCATATTTGAATAAACTTATAAACACTTGTATGAAATTAACTTATACACTTAGCTTATATAGAAACGATTTGATTTTTTCTCACAAGTTAAAATCAACTTATACACATTTAGCATGTGTTATATTCTCTGTGTTTCCAAATATTCCTTATGGTTATTTCTTTGTCAGTTTGTGGTGCTACACGATCGAGCTAGATGTTTTAATTTACTTTATTTTCTATATAATGTAATTGTGTAGGGGTTGGTTTCTTTGATCAGTTTAATACAAGTTTCTAATTAGTGGATTATGAGAAAATTAACAGGCTAAATTTACCATTACTTATATTTGGTTGATTAGCTATCTAGGGCCTAGGAGGTCAACAAAATGTAATTATAAGCAGAGATATATGCATCTTATTCTAATATCAATCATGATCACCATTCATAAAGTAAATTTAAATGGTCTTTAACCTATTACAAAAGTAATGGTCCTTTTTTTATTAAAGTCAGATGCTTAAATAGACCAGTGACATGATACTTTTCTTTTATTAAAGTTAATGACATCCTTTTGTTATTATATTATTTTTCTTTTAGTTATATAGTGTGGATAGTCAAGAAATGGAAAGTAGTATAGTTGATGCTTCAATTGCTTCAAGAAAACGTATAAGAGATGAAGAGGAGGAAGAAGAACTTGAATAAGCATTTTTCATTATTGTTAGTGTTGTCACCATGCTTTTGGGTGCAATGACTTGGTATCATGACAAGTACTTTGTTAAGGAACCTGCCCAAAATTTGGAATTAGAAAGACGTAGATTCCTTAATCGTTTATACAGGGGAACAGAAACTGATTGCATTGAACAATTAAGAGTCAGTAAAAAGACATTTTTTAAGCTTTGTAGAATTTTACAAGAGAAAGGGCAATTGATAAAAACAAGAAATGTTCCTATAACTGAAGTTGTGGCAATATTTTTGCATATCCTTGCTCACAACCTAAAGTATAGAGTTGTGCACTTTAGTTATTGTAGATCCATGGAAACAATAAGTAGGCAATTCAAGAATGTCCTGCGAGCTATAATGAAAGTAAGCAAAGAATATTTGAAGTTCCATGACTATAATCTAGAAGGCCCGGTGGAAAACAAATGGAGATGGTTTAAGGTAAGTTTGTCATTTGTTAGTAATTATAAGGTACTTTATGTGATTATAACTTATTTTTTTTTATTTTGAAATGTTTATAGAATTCAATTGGAGCACTTGATGGGATACATATTCCAGTACCTGTTGCTACAAAAGATAGGCCTAAATATCGTAATAGAAAAGGTGATATCTCTACAAATGTTTTAGGAGTTTGCGGTCCAGATTTAAGGTTTATATATGTGTTGCTTCATTAATATGCTTATATTACTTTTACTTTGGGTTCTTTATATATCTTGGAAATGGACTTGTTTGAGAGTTGACAGTTGGTGTCTGCTTCTAGCCTGTGATTGTTAATCTTATTATTTTCTATTTGATACTGAGCATTGGTTCCACATTATGCAGACCGGGAAACAACAATTTCATTGTGATGATTGTGAGATTTGTAGGTGCGTTGTTTGTTTGTTTGAATAAATCCATCCATTATGGCCTTAGTTATCCAAGTTTATGACATACTACTAATTTTGGTGATGAAATTTGGAAAAGAATTGGTGGTCGAATCTTATTGGGTGATTTTGGCATGTGTGGAGAAGACCTGTAAAAGCCCTATTAAGCATATTAGATCTGATGAAGGGTAGCTCCATTTTTCAAGGTAATGGAAGGTTGAGGTAAACAATAGATGAAAACATAAAAAAAGATTTGGAGGTCAATGGACTTTCTATAGACATGATTCACATTAGTACTGATAAAAAAAAAAAAGAACATATGTCCAAGTCACATTTTTTTCATCATTTCTGTCAAACTATTTTTTTTCATTCCTTATTCTGTAGAAATTTAGTTTGGGTTGTGTTGACATCTGAATTCCTTTGAACTCTGAAACTTCATGATACCCTGATGAAGCTCCCAGAAGAGTTGTTTGAAAACTAATGTTGATGGTTATTGTTCAATGTGTGTAGAAGCATGTCTGATTTATATCTCATTCTTTGTTTGCTTTGGATTCTAATAATGATGGTTATTGTTCAATGTGTGTAGAAGCATGTCTGATTTATATTTCATTCTTTATTATTGATTTACATGAAATTCACCATTCATGAACTATAGTCCGTTTGAAATGGATGAGATTATATATTATGTATATATAGGATATGCTTCCAGATAATACTAATATAGTAGGAAGTAGGAACTAGAAGTCAATAACAACCCACGTCCTCCAATTTTGTTTTTTTTTTTTTTTTTATATAGTTTGTATATTTTGTGCCCCCAATATTTAATGCTACATCAAGACAAAGCAGTATATTCTATTCCAAAGGGAATAAGTAAACTGTAATATGTAGCGTGTTGATTTAGGAGTGGATTTTGGGAGGTGTTCCAAGTTGCAAGGTTAATGTGGAATCCAATGGACACTGTTGGCTAAAGAAAAAGTAATATATTCTATTTCCTTGTTTGTTCCTTGAAATATCTATCTTCCCATGTTTGTATGTCACCCCTAAAATATCTATGAATATTGTGAAAATGCTTAGAAAACACTATTTTGTTCTTCCAAACATATAGAGAGCTGTCTTTATATGCTGAGTGCAAAGTCTCTTGTTTTGAAATTAAAATATGGTTTAAACTATTTTGGTAACTAATATGAATATATTATTGTAACTATACTCCCTTAAGCAATGGTTTGATTATTACAAGATAAATAAGTTCATACATCTTCTCATATATCTTGAATAGAAGTCCTTATATTTTTTTTCTAATGGTTAATTATGTGTCTAGTTTTAAACACTTTATACCAGTCATTACTAATACAATGATTTTTTTTGTTGATGTGCAGGGATAGATCATGAGAATGTCTTTTTGGCTTATAGGGATTACTTTTTTTAATTAAACTTTTCAAACTATTTTGATGTCTTAGGTTGTATGTCGGAATTAGTAATGTTCAAATTATTCTCATTTTTATATTTTTAATGACAATGATTTTGATTAAATGTAGATGAAGTATTTTATATATATTTTCTTTTGTTTTAATTTTTCTTGTTGAAATATTTTTTTACGCTTTAGTTCTAAATTTATATTTTAAAAATATAATTGGACAAAAATATATATAAATTTTTAAAGCAATTGTTATAAAAATAATAATTTTTATTTATATGACCATTTATATTTTAAAAATATAATTGGATTCAAAAAATGAAATATAATAAATTTAAATTATTTAATTCAAACAAAGAATTCAAAATATAAGAAATTTAAATTGTTTTATCTAAACAAGAAATTTCAAATTAAAGGAATTTATATTGGTTTATCCAAAAAAGGAATTTTAAAAATCCAAGAATTTTAATTAATGCATTTCAATTTCCCTAAATTTTAAATTCTCTGAAATTTCAAAATATTCCATCCAAACATACTCTATACTCTTAAGGAAATCTCAATGACATATAAGAGAATTACAAAATTGGACTTACTTGGATGCGGAGAGATTGGAAGCTTTAATGTTCATTCAAAATATCTATGTGTAATGAGACTAGATAATTGTTCATCTCTAAAGAAAATCTCAGTGACATCAAAGAAAATGATAAAATTGGATTTTCAATCAAATATATTTTTACTGTGATATTAATAATGATTTTAATGGATTAATAATATACTTTTTCAACTGTTAATGTGGTGAATAAAAGTTAAATTCAAATCTATGCTTAAAAAAAGTTAAACTCAAATGATTATTGTTTGATTTAGACTATAAAAAATTTGATAATCTTCTCAACAACCTTTGAGAGGGGAACCTGGAGTGTATAAAGATTCTCTTGCATATTATCAATGGCCTAATGGTTATGACCCATCTGTGTCACATTGTTGATAATCTCAGAACGGTATTACCAAATTCAAGTTATTATAACGTGGTGGTGCAAAGATTGTGTGGGGTTTTGTTGATTTCAACTTCTCAATTCAGATCAGAAATCAGTAATAAACAAAAGAGCTACAGTAGGTTGTGGTACATATTTGCCGGTTAAGGTCGGTGCCTGGGATTACAAATTTGCATATATAATTAGGGAAAAATAGCTCGAGTACTATACTACACACATAACTGGGCATGCAGTAGTTCCAACTTCCAAGTCCCCACGGGTCACATGGTTCCCACGTGATGGCTCGACATTTTAAATCCTACACGCAGTGTCTGCCTCAGCATAAACACTACAATCAATTTCCTTGCATGTCCTCCACCTTGCCATCAAATTACCACTTCCTGTGCAATTGTTCATGTATGGTAAAGTAATAATAAAATGATTAAAATAGTGTTATTAGCAATACATTCTCTCTCTCTCTCTCTCTCTCTCTCTCTCTCTCTATATATATATATATATATATATATATATAGAGTATAAGATTAGGTGAAAATCATAAGATGTAGAACCCATGAAGTATGCGACTTCCTATGCATTTCAGTCAATAGGAAAGAATATTTAAAAGAGCATGTTAAAAAATATATTCGGGTGGATGCAGGTTTAACATAATGGGGTTAATTGTTCTTATAAGATATTTTTTAGATGAATATAAAAAATTATAACTAAGAGATAATAAATAATAAATTAATATTAATTTTATCATTTTTTTCTTTTAATGTTTACTATTTTGTTTCTATAATACTAAACAAGTAGTAAGTAATTTACAAAAGCTTATATAAATAATTTAAATTTTTCATCATAAAACTATGTATATTGTAAAAATTTAGAATAGAACAATTGATTATCATTGTAATATCTTCATTTTACTAAACAAAATTCTCTGAGTCATCATCATTGTACAAATAAACTTCAAATTTAATATCTAAACAAACTATTTTAGAGTAAAATATTGTAAATCCATTTAAAAATTAAATTTCTTTCTCAAAACTCGTGGTTCAAACAAACAGTTAATATTTGATACCAATATGGAAGAGTCGGAAAAAAAAAAAACCTGGTGCAACTTTAAGTTAAACAAGGCAATTATTGAATCATATAATTTGGATTAATTCCGGCCTTTAGAGGGACACTAATGCATGATTATGATTATGATTATGGGCAAAGTACTCCTTTATTAATAAACTCAACTCTTTTTTTTTTTTTTTTGCGGTGAGACAAGAAGATAAAAAAAATTTCACTAAGAAAAGAAATAAGATAAGAGAAATGATTAAAGTTGTAGGAATGCTGTATGTGAAACGTTAGTTTGTGAGTTAGGATGTGAACGGGTACATAGATGATGCTTTAATTGATTGGTGTTTTGTTTTGTCTACCAAAACAAATATGTCAAGCTTTTGCGATAAAATCTTTTGAAAAAGTTGGCTTGCTTGTTTGATTTCTATTGTAGTATTAATTACTGGTGCACTTTGTTTGGTTGGAGATTAATTGCATTCCTTGATTAAGATTTGAATAAGTTGATTAATAGGACAAATCTCATATAAGGAAGTGGACCTATACCTAAGTAAATTCATCATGAATGAAAAAAAAATAGTAAACCGATTAATTTTTAAAACTTAAACTGAATTTCATCCACAATTGACCATTTTACTTTTTGGCCCAATGACTCAACATCTTTCATTGTATAAATTAATATTAAGTATTGTCAAATGAAAAGTTATCATATTCATTATCTCAAGTTTTTTTTAACAACATTATCTCAAGTTCTAAGTCTAACTACTTGTCGTAAGACAAACTATAAAAAAATGCTTTTCAGAAAAATATAGCTAAAAAAGTTCAAATCTATCATATTATAGGCGTATTTAAGACGTTGACAAGCAAAATGCTCAAATACACTCAGAATTATTATATACAAAAAAATAGGATATATTTGTTAAAGAATTCAATATAAAAATATATGACTTAGGTTAAGATAGCATTTGATATAGAAAATGTTTTAACATTTTTCAAGAAGTAACATAAAAAAGTAACATAAGAATAAAAAAAAGTTTCATGATTATTAAAAAATGAATGTAGAGGTTTTTATAAATGTTAATTTAAAAATATGTGAAAATAATTTTTTTTGCTTTCATAAGTAATATAAATTTGTCTCGCAATAATAAAATTTTATTAGAAACAAACATATTATTTTAAAAAAAAATGGCTATTGAATAAATATATTTCATATTATTTTAAGAATCTTTGTTATTAAGAATTTCATTCTCATAAAATTGATTAAATTAAGAATTATTTTTTTCCTGTACCACATGCCACTGAAAGGTAAAATGGGATTTAAAAATGAAATTTAAGTATCAAAAAGAATTTTTTAAAATACCATAAATTAATACCATTCAATTTTTTTTATGAATTATAAGTATTTTTTATGGGAGACAATATTTATGGAATTTAAGATTACTATAAAGAATAACTCTCTAAATAGTTAACACAATTATATATTTTATTAGTTAAAGTGGAGCAACTTTTGGTCTCAGTAATCAGTATTATTCAATTTTGTGATATTGAATTATTAAAAATTGTGTTATTTATAATTATTCTTTAAAGTAAATGATCATGTAAATTTGGTAACAACAGCTGACAAATTCAAACTTAAAATACTGTTACTAATTTAGACCAAAAGTTTTGTTGTAAGAGTATAATGCGAAAAGGAAATGTAACGTATATATTATAAAGATTTCGAATAAAGTTTACTATCATTATTCTTTAGGACAAGTTGTTTCTTAATAGGGTGCATTAATCATTGATTGTTGAATATTTCAGGAAATGGATAAATTACTGTTTTTTTCCGACCAAGATAAATTACTTTGTTAGATAGCCTTTAATTAATTCGAAGGCTAAGTTTAGCTGTTCGTAATAACTAATAACAGATAATTAATATTTGTATTAGATTCTGAAAACTTCTAATAATTTCGTTAGTTATTTATTTGTTTTTAATCTTTTTAACTCAATTAGGAAACCATCTTAACACATCAAACAATGGTTAGTTTAAGTGATTGGGAATTGGACTCTTGAAGCATGTGATTAAGGGTTTAAATTATGAATAAATCATTATTAGGAGAGGACAATCTATTTATTAATGTCAGATAGAGAGTTCAACTGATAAAGATACTCCTTTGCAATTATATGTGCAACAATAAAAAATTGTCATAAAGCATACATATATAAGAGAATTAAATTATATCAATGAAAAAATGTTATTATGCTCATTTTACTTATTAAAGGCTTAAATATACTATAATAAAAAATCTCATCCATATATTTTTATTTAATCTAAAGTTTAATATTATCAACTTTTCGTTTAATTCACCATCATCATCAATGTTAATAACACTATCATCATTATCATTATTATCATTATCTTTACTAGTACTACCACCTTCTATTACCATTTCTTTTATCATCATCACCATTATGCATAGCAGCAAAGTTGGATTAAATGAAAATTAGAATTTTTATACAATTTATTAGGGTTATTAGGTAATAATAAAATCAATAGAATATGATACACTTCTTTAAATTATTTAATAAATTCATCCCCATGTGTATATTTAATAAATTCAATCTTTAAATTATTTTATACTATTATTATAACTATTTGTTTCAAGATTGAACAACAATAAAAATTAATTAAATGACTAGTTTTTAGTATATATTTTTTATTTTTTACACTAATCTCCTTTTTATGTTTAAAAAAATATTACATTAACATGTTTTTAAATTTTACACTAACATCACCTCAAAGGAGGTGAATTTAATAATTAACAAAATAGATATACGTAATTACACGAAACTTAAAGAATGTTATTTTAATTTGCTCAAACATATAAAATGTGAGGGAAATTGAGGGAATTTAGACTGAACTGTTAACCCTTGAATTCATGGCTGCCAAAAATGGTAAAAATGAAGACAATGTATTTTTCTGCAATTTACTTTAAATATCTTGAAGAGAGAAGAAAACTCAAGGAATACCACTCTGTTACTGTTAGTAACATACTTTGACTTTGATTATTACAGAACACATCCTTAAATACATACCAAAAACATACTTTAAGCATGATTAGGTTCTAAACTAACCACTGTCAGTCACAACAGTTTCAAATGACCAAAACCTTGTGTGGATATTTCGAAATTTGACCAAGAGTAGTTGTTATCATTGCTCACTACTTTACGTTGTTGTTGACTGGTTTGTGGCATTGTGAAGAAGTGGCGTGGACCAGAACCGTTGAGGCATGAAATACATGCTTGACCAGAGTTCAATAAGTAACTGTATGGTAGTATTTGGTATGGTAACTACATTGCAAATTTGGAAAAGAGAATGGCATAATGGTAATTTTGAAGAAGTAGAATGCAAAGTGTGTGAGGAGGTTTGAACACCTCGAAGACCGTAAGTAAAACACCGCATATCATCGTGCATCAGGTGAATTAATTAATGTAAAATTATTTTAATTTAATTAGAAGTTTTGTATATGAATCTCGGATATAAAAGATTATGTTAAATTTTTAATGGGATTTTTTTATCATCTATAATAATTTTAGCTGTTTGAATACAATTATTTCTGATAAGAAAGATATATTTAATTTAAATTTTAAATAAACACTGCAGATCAGATCCAGGCGTTCAAACCCATACTTTCTCATTAACTCCATGTCCATCAATTCAAAATGAAAAATAAAATATATAAAGAAAAGAAAGAAAAAATAAAAATACTTCCCTCACAATACGACAACCATAAAACGCAACCTTAATAACTCCTTCCTCACTGTTTCCTTGTACTTTTCTGGAAAAACAACTCTTTACTTAATTACTTAATTAATTATAAACCTCCTTATCTTTCGAAATAAGAAAGAGACTCTCCTCACACTTCAATTAATTTACTTTACTTTTCTTTCCTTTGTTTCAAAGCTAGCTAGCCATCCCCATTCTTTCAAAGCCTTGTTTGCTTCCTTCTGATTTCTCTGCTTTTCAATACACAACAGAAAAGCTCTCTCTTTTTCTTTTTCCAGACACTCTTCGAGAAAAATAAGATGGGTGAAGAGCACCACAACCATGCACCGCCACCGGTTCAGGCACCTCCGGCAGGTCCACCACCGCCAAATCTAGCTCTTTCTAGAGGCCCCGTTTGGCAGCCAGCTGAACAACTCTTGCAGCTTCACTATTGCATCCACTCAAATCCTTCATGGCGTTAGTCTCTCTCGCTTTTTCACCTTTTTTTGTGTTATAAGATGGAAAAAAAGTTATCTTTGATGTGAAAAGCAGTTAGGAATCTCGTGTTGTTATAAAAAGTTCTTTTTTTAAACTCAGTTTCGTGTGTCTCTATCTATATATTATATAACTTGGTTTGTTTGCAGATTGCTTTTTGTTACCTTTATTCCACTGTGGTTTTATTCTCTTAAGAAAAAAAAAGGTCCTTTGTTTTTTGCTCTTGTCAGCTTTGTGAATCTCTTATGTGAAAAAAAATTAATTTAATTCTCGGATTCAATCTTATGATTATGATGTTGCATGCATCTTAAAGCTTCAACTTTTGATTGCATAAGATTTTTTTTTTTTTTGGCAGCGGTGGCGCTTCTACTGGGTTTTCAGCACTACATTGTGATGCTTGGAACAACGGTTCTGATTGCGACCACACTGGTTCCTGCAATGGGTGGGGACCATGTAAGTGAAATTTATAATTTATAATATAGATTGTAGAACTATATATTCTCGTTGCTATAGTATAAAATTATTGTATAACAATGTCAAGCTTTGCTATTTTTGGATAGGGTGACAAGGCTCGTGTGATTCAGTCATTGTTGTTTATGTCTGGATTGAACACACTGCTTCAGACTTGGTTTGGGTCGAGGCTTCCAACGGTGATGGGTGGGTCATTTGCTTTTTTGCTTCCAGTTTTGTCCATAATCAATGATTACACAGATAGGACATTCCCTTCTGAGCATGAGGTTTGTTTATGTTGCTAATAGCTTCTAACTTGCAACTTTTGTTGATATACTTTATTTATTTATAACTCTTTTGTTGCTACAAGAATGTCCATTCAAAAAGTAAAGCCGAAAAAAGCCTCCTGTTTGGTTTGAAATGAAAGCAAAAGGAGAGTTGCTTTTGCAAACTCAATTTGCAAAATGAAGCTCATTCAAACTTAAGTTTGTAAACTTTAATCCAAACATGCATGTAATTGCTGATGGAACTTACTTTTGCTGAATTCAGTTGTACTACTACTAGGATATTGAAGATGATCTTCTTTATACCTTTATTTCTTGGAAAATAAATGCTAAGGAGTGCATTAAGGATGCTTGGTTAAGGAAGAACAGTGGAAAGTTTTTATTGGAATGTATGGCTTTTATTGTTACTTATGCACTCCCACCATGGTTACCAATAAAAGCTTTCTATTTATTGATTTTTTAAGCCGTGGACTTAAGGAACTTGATACCAGAATCTTAGTTTCTTTCTTTTTCTTTTGTTTGTTTGAATGCAATATCTTCTCTTTGTTCATGCGATATTTATCTTATGCTTGGTTTAATTCAAATTTTTGTTCTGGGATTTTGTTGCTTTTCCCTTTAACTGAACATGTTCTCACTTCAGTTTAGATGGTGTATGCTTGTCTTGTTATTTCTTAACTGAATTGCTTTCTCTATTATGAAAATGGTGAATCAAACTGCTAATGAATTATCACACTGGCACTTGTAGAGGTTTATCTACACAATCAGAACAATTCAAGGATCCCTTATTGTTTCTTCTTTCGTCAATATCTTCCTTGGGTTTAGCAAGACATGGGGAAATTTGACAAGGTAAACTTATGTCATTTTCCAGTGTTGACTTGCTTTCCCTTTTTATTCTAAGTTCATGGTCTATGTTTAAAGCAGTGTTAAAAGCAACAGCTTTAGTTTTTTTTTTTTTTTTAATCATAAATTATTAATTAATTTGTTGGTGATTTTTCTTTTTTTTATCAGGTTGTTTAGTCCCATAATCATTGTACCTTTGGTATGTGTGGCTGGTCTTGGCCTGTTTGCCAGGGGCTTTCCATTGGTAAATATTCCTAATGCCCCTTCCTTGAATAAAGGGGTTATTTATTATAATAAAAGAAATATAAATAGTAAGAGTTCATGAACTCAACTTTCTTCTTCTATGCAGGTAGCAAACTGTGTGCAGATTGGATTACCTATGCTCATTCTACTGGTCATAACACAACAGGTTTATATCTTATCTGAAACAATTTCTCAAGAGTTTTTTTTTTTTTTTCTCTAATACTAATATGACCTTTTTTTTCCTGGCGTGGCAGTATTTGAAGCGGCTTCATCATGCTGCTCATCAAGTACTTGAGAGGTTTGCTTTACTTCTCTGCATTGCTGTCATCTGGGCATTTGCTGCTATCCTTACTGTGGCTGGTGCATACAATACTGCTAAATCACAAACCCAAGTGAGCTGTCGCACAGATCGCTCATACCTTATGTCTTCTGCTCCTTGGTATGTTCAGAAAACAATCAATTCAATAGTTTATTTGAGTTTTAGTTCTCTTTCTGGAACTTCATAATTACAATTAATTTGTTTTTATTTCAGGATTAAAGTTCCATATCCATTCCAGTGGGGTACCCCCATATTCAGAGCTAGTCACGTCTTTGGGATGATGGGGGCAGCACTTGTCTCTTCTGCTGAGGTCTATCACTTTATCAACAATTTCTTAATATTTTAAATTCTATATATAGTTCTAATAATTTATATGTTCATTCTCAATTTTGAGGCATTTGACATCTTCACCCAATGGAAAATGATCTTAACCTTTTTTTTTTGGTCTATATACCATTATTTACATTCATTGTCATCAAACTGATTATCTAATGTAGAGCATTTTTCTTGATGAAATTTTGAATGCAGTCAACTGGTGGTTTCTTTGCTGCAGCCAGACTTTCTGGTGCAACACCACCGCCTGCACATGTGCTCAGCCGAAGCATAGGGATGCAGGTGAATCCTGCTTCTTAACAATTGATTTACTTGTTCTTTTACACTGTTGCAAGATCTTCATATGCATGTAACATTTATCACTGACTTCTGTTTTTCACCCTTCTAAATGCAGGGCATTGGCATGCTGCTTGAAGGCATATTTGGTTCTGTTGTTGGTACCACTGTATCTGTGTAAGAAAGCAATGTCCTGTGAACTTCTCATGTCCCAAAATGGCAATCTTTATCATAAAGTTTTGCTTCTTTGCTGTAAAGTGTCATCTTCTTGTCTATTAGTTTTTCCTTGTTGGTTTTGTGGGTAATAGCTATTATGTCCATGGATGGAAAGTTACCTAGGGTTGAATGTCACCTTTATAAAATTTTAATTATTAAGAACTTGACACATATCAGGTGAACCATTTTTAAATCTTTCATCAATGATTGCTGTAGACAACTAAACTTCTTAAGACCCTAAACCTTCAACTGAGCATTTGCTCATGTTTGCATATCTAATGATTAATGGGATGTGATGAAATGGGATAAGATTACCATACAATTATTTTGATATTCACGATGGGATGGAGAAAAGCTTTCTTTCCATTATTTTGGAAACTGAATGAAATGGCAAGGATATTAGTAAAGAATAAGTTATTTCCATCCAATACCCCAATTTGTGGGGAAGAAAATCAAGGAGAGTTTTATTTTTTGTTTGAGCATTTTGTACTTTGTTACTGTTTTCCTTTGTCTATGACATCAGAATGGTCTATTGAAATGGACTTTCTAAGCCCACCATGCCTATGAGTGGAAAATGCAAACAGAGTGGGAGAGGGGAGAAATAAAATTTACAATGTATCTAGAGTTCTGATATAATCCACTCTTACTCCTCCACTACTTCCATGCACACCCTAGCTTTGTATGGTTAATATTTATTATACACATTTGTTGATTTATTTGTTACATTTGATAGCATATATTTTTATATTAAGTCTTAGTTTCATAGAGTGAGAGCTTTGCTAACTTCCAATAGCAAGAGTAATATTAGTATAGATTTGAGATTAAGAATTCTGAGTAATAACCTAACTAATCTTTTTTGATAATTGCAGTGAAAATGTTGGCCTACTTGGTCTGACACATATAGGGAGCCGAAGAGTAGTGCAAATATCATGTGGTTTTATGATCTTCTTCTCTATTTTTGGTACTATATTACACCTGAAACACGTGGGTAGACTTTCCTTCCAGTTTTTACATTCCTGGTGTACTTATTTTACGGTCTCTTTCAGGGAAATTTGGAGCCTTTTTTGCATCGATTCCCCTACCGATATTTGCTGCCATATACTGTGTTTTATTTGGTATTGTGGGTAGGTGCTGCTGCTATTATTACAAAGATTAAAATAATTTTGACCAATAAACACAAGCCTTTTATTTTATTGTTGATTTTTTTTGCAGCTGCTACTGGGATTTCTTTTACACAGTTTGCAAATACCAATTCCATAAGAAATATCTATGTTCTGGGCCTAACCTTGTTCCTTGCGATATCAATACCACAATATTTTGTCATGAACACTGCACCAGATGGTCATGGTCCAGTTAGAACAGGCGGTGGATGGGTAAGTGACTCTTCGAATATCTTATTTCTACATTTCCTGTGATTAATTTGGCATATAATCTTTCGTGAACCCATAATTAAGGTTATAAATGTTTGTAATATGTTGAAGATTAGGCAAATGGAACAATTAGATGCTACCTTTTATTTAGGAAAATATTTCTTCCAGCAACACTATTTTGTTAGATCAGTGAATACAAGTCAATGAATTGTAGAAGTTCAGGCAATATCTTAGATGCAATTTGCTAGTCCCCAATGCGAAGCACGAATATGGCTCCGCCTGGATTGGTTTTGCACAATATCATTCACTTGGTCATTTTTCCATATGAAGACAGTGAAAAATAATATGAATAAAAAGACTAAAATGAATAACCTTTTACAAAGTTAGGGGCTAACTAAGGGTTTTTAAAATCCCAAGGACTAAAATGTCCAATTGATATATTCTCAAGGACTGATGTAGGGGTTTACTCTTTTGGAGAAATTTGGAAACATACTTCTCTAGTAATTTGAACTATGAACTTTGTTTAAATTAAGATGTGTTTAGAGATTTTGAAGCTGATTTGTAAAATAAGTGATATTCTTTCTAAAATAAGATTCTTGAACTATGAACTTTATCAAGTGATTTTCCTTCTAAAGTAAGATTTTTGTTCAACTATTATATTTGCTTCATATCCTACCCATGTAAAATGCATTTATCTGATTGGTCTTTACACCTTGCTTTTGTGTCAACAGTTTAATGACATTTTGAACACCATATTCTCTTCTGCCCCAACTGTGGCTATAATTGTTGGGACTCTTGTTGACAACACACTTGAAGGCAAACAAACAGCTGCGGACAGAGGACTTCCATGGTGGAGTCCTTTCCAGAATAGGAAAGGAGATGTTAGAAATGATGAGTTTTACCGTCTTCCTCTCCGGATAAACGAGTACATGCCCACCAGATTTCTCTAAAGTACTCTAATATATGTTGCCTGTACTTAACCCCTTCTGTGAGCTTAATTCTTAAATTCTCATGTACAATGAAATGACCTTGTAAAATATGGATAAACAAATTTTCATCATTGGCCAGCCAGCAGCCAAATTTTACCTTGTATAAATGGATTGACATAGTAATTCTTTGGATAAATTGCTCTCTAAAGATGCTGAAATTACTCTTAGGTAGATTATTTTAAAATACACTCCTTTTTTTAGAGAGATAAATGAGTTGCAGTTTAGGTTTAGTCCTTTTGAATATAAATCCACTTCTTAATGTAGTGATTCTAATGAATAATTATGAATGTCTCCCTATGATATTTTTGTCTTCCCAAGGGGTGTGTTTGGTTTAGAAGAGAGAAATAGACTAGATGAAAATAGGTGATAGATAATTCAAAAAGGAGAAATAGAGTAAAGATAAAGTTGTATATTTTTTGTTTAAGAGAAATAAGTGAGAAATAGCTTTGAATAATATTGAAAATTTGTTTGGTACGAATGAAATGGAGAGGAGATAATTAGTTAAGCAAAAATATAATTGTGCCCTTATTATTGTGGTATTCCTCAAACGTAGAATTGCGACACTGCCGTCGTGAGAACTGCTTCTTTGGAGGCGGGTCCTTTGCGCCACTCATTCTCTCCGGCAACCACCGTGGCATTGCTGCCGTCAGAGAGAAGTTGTGGTGGAAGCGGAGTGGTGATGTCTTACATGTTGTCACCCTTGTCCGGGAACCGCGACACTGCCATCGTGAGAGAGGATATCTGTTTATGCTTTTTGGGTGATGGGAGAGTATCAGTTTTTGCTTTTGCTTCTTTGGCCTCCTCGTTAAGCTCCAATTGGAAGTCATTTGGGGGTCCAGTTTGGGTGTCGAAGGGGGTCTTGGTGGCGGTGGAAAGGGTTTCTACTGTTTTGTCGTTGGCGGTGGTTGGTGGCAACTGTCACCTACACCTTGTCTCCTTCCTCGTTGTGAGTAGGGGCAGGATAGTATTTTTGCTTCTTTTTTTTTTTTTACTGAAAGGGCTCCTCGAAGAGAGAAATTAGGTATATGAGACTCAGGAATATCAAACCTATCTCTTCTCTAAATCACATGTACCAAACGACTGGTTGTTTCCGTCTTCTCTCACTTCCGTTTATTGCTAGTTTCAACAACTAATTTCAAACATTTTATTTTTTATCTTAATATTTTAGAAGTTATAATGAAGTTTTAAATACTTATATAGTTCTATTGCTGCTTTTGAAATTTCATTTATGATCTTTATTTCTTTTTCAAGGTTGATAGTTCCCTAGCTTATGTTAATATGTTAGTTAGCCTAGCTTATTTGTTCTTATCCCTTTTCATTCTAAACATATGATTAGTATGATTTATAATTCAGTTTGGCTTTTTCAAAAAAGAAAAAAAGAAAAAAAGGTTTGCTACCTGTCAAATCTGGTCATCTTGATCTAGCTTGTCCATCTTTTAGCTATTAATAATAAATTAGCTTTGATCTTCCAATTCTTAAAAATCATTAAAAAATGCTGCTACGTCAAAGTGTTTAAGCTTCACACCTATTATGTTCATTATTCAGTTTGTTGCTAGAGGAGTGCTATATGAAATAAGGCCATGTTCATCTTTTAGGTCTTAATCACCAAATAAATCACCTTTATTATTATTATTATTATTATTATTATTATTATTATTGTTGATTTGTAACTTGAAATTTCATTGCTACCTAGAGCTTTCTCCCCGAAAGCATTCAACCTGTAACCATAAATAAAAGTGCTATATTTATTCCTATAAAAACCATTTCTTCTACCTTACAACGTGGACTTCAATCTAGTTGATACTATATCTCGGTTGTCACTGCCGATTTTAGTTTCTGAGATAAAAGTAGTAATTATTGAGATAAAATGTTAAATTTGAGTAACATTTATATAAATATAAATTTTGTTCTTATTAAGGAGTTATGAGAAAAGTAAGGTCTACTAGCAGTAAATCAAGTAACGAGAGAAAAAAAAAAAGCTCAGCTAAATCCAGATTAACAGTGTACCAGTGAGATGTCATTTGTTCTTAAATTTTAGTATGTTAAGATAATAATGCATTTAAATTATATTTGTGAATTTTGTGGACAAGCTTATCTCGGGGAGGTTTCATCCTGTGAAGTCACACCAAATCATTTAGACTTTTGAAATTGAACTTCAGCCATTTGATTTAGCTTATTATTTTCTTTTTTCATGTCAATTATGTCGCTGTTAATCCGTAGATGATTTGCGTTTGGGATGCATCATGTATTAGACATAAGCATGACGTAATGCTTCCCAAAGAAAAAAAAAATTTGGGAAAATCCTAAGTAGATATTTGTCAATGTAACTACTCAAATCAACGTTAAGCACTTATTTTTAAATAACTAGTATTTTTTTTATGAAACTAATAAATATTTCATGTATTCCAGGGATATTTTTATATGCATGAATGAATAAAAATTAAAAAAAATAGTTAGATCTAATAGAAAAAGTTAGTATATATGTTTCTCATAAACTAAAGAATATTATTTGAATTTTTATTAAGATAAACATTTATCTAATCACCTTTTAATTTCTTATGAAGGTTATCAGTGAAAAACCAAACAATTTTTTTTAAGCAAGCTTATTTTATTTAATAATATTAAAATATAAATTAAAGCCCAAAATAAATAAGGGTGTTCATGGGTTGGTTCGAATCGATTTTTGTCAAATTTAGGACTCAACTCAATCAAATTTGATCGGTTCAATTTTCAGAAGAAAAAAATTGAAGTCCAACCCTCGTACATGAACGATTTAGTTCAACGGGTTACCCATTTAATTTTTTTTTTCTTAGAACTACTATTTTATATCATAATTCTTTCAAATATCCAATACAATTAACACAATATTATCAAATGTATGAAAGTAGTAAAATCGATTCATTTAATACCATCAACATAATATTCTAAAATTGACTTATAATATAAATTAAAACAAAAGATTATTGAACAAGATTTACTATAATAGTCTGAATCACAACTATTTTTTACAAATTAAGCTTTGTTATAACCAAATTTGTTGTAACCAGATTTACTAAAACAAACAAATGAACAAAATATAATTCATTAATATTATAAACACGATAAACAAAATATGAAAAAAAAAGGTGAAACAAATAATAATACCTGAAAGTAATACATTAAGAAGTTCCGGCACTTGCAGTTTCAACACTTGGGAGACTCAATATTAGCAGTATTTAAAGGCAAACTTAGTTTTTGATGCAGCAAGTGGGGGAAAACCAAACAATTCTAAAAATTTAAACACAACCCCGTTCGCACAAAAATTAATTGATATTTTATACAAATATAAAAAATGAAATAAGAGATTACACACCTGATTCAATCTTTTTCGCTTCATTTATTTCAATTTGCAAGTTATTAACATTTTGCTTAGTATATCTAAGCCAATATGAGAGCTTCAACAGTAGTAGGACTCAATGAACTACAAAATGAATCCAGAATTCTTCCCTTATACTAAATGTAGACTCAGATGATATAGTAGATATAGGAATGACCAATGTATCTCTAGCCATACAAGAAAGAATATAATATTTGGATACCTTTAATTTTCACCAATTCAAAATATCAAACTCATGGTGGTCATCTTCAGCATCATCCTCCAAATACTTATCTAACTCATTATTTTGCACCTCACCCTGTTTTTTTCATGATTTTCATTCTAAATTCATCATCTCAGTCATCATCTTCATCACCTTTATCATCATTATGTTCTGAGACCATGTTTGAAGGCAGTGTATTAGAATTAGTTGAATTGTTACTAGAATGAGAAATGGGATGTTCTAATACATATTGTTGAATCAGTTTATGAATGAGGTCTTTCAATTTTTCATCATGCCTAAATTCAGCAACAAATAAAATATTGTTTCTAGGGGTGTTCGTGGTCTGAATTGGATCGGTTTTGAAGCAAAAAATCATCTAATCCAATCCCTTCGGTTTGGTCATTTGATTATCCATTCGATTTGAAATTTTTTTCAAATCCGATCCAATCCAATTCAATTTTTTTTCGGTTTAGATTGGATCGGTTTTCAGTTTTTTTAAAAAGTCTAAAAATAAAACTTATGAGACTTATTTTTATCAAAATAAGGAGTATCTAGCAAAAACAAACACAATCATTGGACAAAAACAAACATCATTTTCTAATTTTCATTGGACAAACACGTTTATTGGACAAAATAAGGAGCAATTTTTTAGTGTGTATTGGGTTTTTGATTTTTGGGCTATGATGGGAAATATGTCCAAGTAGGTAAAGGGTAATGTAAGGTTTATAATTGGATCGATTTTCATTAGTCAAATCGAAAATCGATCCAATCCAGTGAAAATTTTAGGTTTTTTTTGTTTTCGGTTTTTCAGTTCGGTCACCGTGGTTTGCATCAGTTTGGATCGGTTGATGAACACCCCTAATTGTTTCTATTAATTTTTTTGCAAAAGAAACAAATTAATTGGGCCATATGCTAAACTATTGGGAGAAATAATTTTTTAATTTTTAGTTATATATATATATAAATAATAAAATTTATATTATTACGGGTTCACGGATCGGATCAATGGGTCAACGAATCTATAAATCTAAACCCGTGACCCAACCCGTATATGAACGGTTTTGATCGGTTTGGTTCGGTTTTGACCCAAATACATAAATAATTCAATCCGAACTGTTCGGATCGGTTTGGATCAGTTCGGGTTCACGGATGACCCGTACCCGTGAACACCCCTAAAAATAAATGTATATGAATTTTTTATTGTAAAAAATTAAATAATTAACAAAAAATCATTTTAACAATAAATTATAAATATCTTATTATACTTGTTTCTGATCGAAGAAATTTAAGTTTTGATTAAATATTAAAATGAGTTAATTTAAACGTGTTTTCAAATAATAAATACATATAGCATGTAAATGGTTACATATAGTGCAGGAGTTCATATCTCGTTTAAAAATATATTGTGGTAAAAATAAATACATGTTCCGATCAAAATTAGTCCTACGCATGGAAAGCAAGGGTAAAAGTGTCTTTGACAAACAAAAGGCTGTGTGATTAACTGTTATAAGTTGGATTAATATGGATTAAATAAATGATTAAATATAAGATATAAGAATATTAACATGTTGGTATTCGTGTTATTTATACACAAAACGTAATTCTTGTAATACTTTTTTTTATACATATTAACACTGCACACCACGTCACAGATTATACAAAAAATTATTTGTTAGTTTTCCTGATGATGAAGTTGACTTGGAATGCTTGACTGGCACTATTTACGGATTAACAATGAGTGGGGATCAATAATCAAAGAAAGACATTGACCAAAGAGACAATATTGAAAGAAGAAGATAAGAAATCGACTAAGGAAGCTTCAAGGTAGAAGACACATGACAGTGACCTGTACGAATCTGGTGAAATAAAACCCAAGGGTTGCTTTCAGTTTTTTGTTATTATGATTCTCTTTTACGCGTTTTCTCATTAATCTAGAACATGCCCTTTAGGAGGTGGAGGAATGTGATAAGAACTGGTCGCACATGTACAATGTACATGTACACATATGATGATGGTGGCCTCAAGATGCCAACCTTTTTGTCCCAACTTTCCAACACAAAATGGAAAAAGCATTTTCATTTGGAAATCTGTCTACCCAGTTTTCATTTTTTTCTAGCCGTCCCTAATATATATATATAAATTTTGAAAGGATGCTTCTGAAAAATAATTTTAAATCGTTATTTAATTACAAAACTAACATGCATGATAGTTTATTGATTTTTACCATAATTATATAAAATTCATATAAGAATGATTTGTAATTAAATGAAAATATAAATTATTTACACGGTTAGTGCATCACCTTCAAGTCCTAATAATAACTGAATTGTGGTTATCACTAGCTACTGCTGGCATTAGTTCTAAGAACTATGGTGAAAATATTGTGCCATGGTTTTCACCATCACGGAAATTAGCTTTTGGAATATCAAAAATTCCTTTTCAGAATTGAGGCTATGAACAAGTATATACAAGTACAACGAATTGGGAAGTAAAACATCCCAAGAACGTAGACACATGGGTCACTCTTGAAGCCAGTCTAGATCATATTGTTGTTCTGCTACTTTAATAAGGACATTTGAGTTGGCCATCTCAACATCTCTCCACATGCCATATACCTCCTCATCACAAATTACAAGCTGCAGAGATTGCAATGCCACTGCAGACTTTGGTAAATACCTAATCATGGGGCATTCCCTCATGTCAATCTTCTCTAAGCATACTAATCTACCAATCTCTTCAGGGAAGCATGAGAGGTTAACACATTGAGAAATATCGATATACTTCAATCTCTTCATGTCACACATGCTAGGAGGAAGTGTTTCTAGATCTGGACAAGCATATAAACGGAGGATCTCTAGTGATCTTAGTTTGCCAAATTCAACAGGTATTTGACTCAAATGGTGGCAGTTGGTGACACTCAAGTTTTGTAGTGACTTTATTCCACAAATGCTTGAGGGCAATTGAGTTAGATCATCACAGTGATCAAGAGTGAGCTCAGAGAGGTTAGGGAATTGTTTCCCATCCAAACTATTGTTAATCTTGCAGAGGACTACAAATAATTTGCCCAAGTTTTGCAAGACAGTGCCTGATAACTGAGGGATGGAAACCTTTTCAAGCCAGAGACTCCTCAAGTTGGTCAAATTCCTAAAAACTGAAACATTTTGAAGGCGGGCATATGACATGCTGTAGTTTATTATTATCAATGCCCTCAAATTTGGCATTTTATTGATGAAGGGAGGTAAAAAGTAATCACTGGATGTGAAATTAATGATCAACACTTCAGCCTTGGGAAAATCCAGCTCAAACCAGTCCATTTTGGTCATTGCCCCTGCAATGTGAAATTCATCACAAATGAATCACAACAATGGAGAGAAACATGATAATAAATCAAATCCTTTAGAGAGGCATTGGTGTATATATATTACCTGTGTTGATTGAAACAATCTGTGCTTCAAACGGTTGGTCCTTGTATCTAGACCATTCTTTGGGAAGTAGTCCATTTTCTTTCCGTTTAGCCATAACTAGCCTTCGGTGTTGATGAATGCTGCCACGGTTGCTCAAATGAAGAGCAAGGTCCCTCAATATATCATGTTGAGTGACAAAAATCTCAAAGCAACTGCTATACATGCCCCCGGCACTGAGAAATTAAAATGTCAAAAAGGGTGTTAGAATAATGCTTTTGCTAAGAGATAAATGAAAAAATAAAAAACAACACAGTAAAAAAGTTAAAATTGCATTTGAGTTTGCAATTTGCATACCGTGCCTCTTTTACTAAGGTGAGAAGATTCTTGTTTGAAAGCTCAACGACAATGGCATATGCTTCCGTTTCATTGATGTCATGAATTTCAACCCACATATTGATTAAAACTTCCAGAGGAATTTTTCTATCCTCAGGAAAAGAACACAGGTCCAAGAAGCACTCCTTGATCTTTTCTGGCAGGTAGTTAATACTAATTGCCATTCTATCAATCAGATGGATTTCATAGGATTCACCAATGCTTTGGCCTTGAGAGAGCCTGCTTTTAACACTCAACCAAAACATTTCATTCTGGTCTCGCAAAGAAGCTCCAATCACCTTCAGGGCCAGTGGAAGCCTTCCACACTCGGCCACAACCTGTTCACCATTCAATACAAACAAAAAATCAGGAGAGAAGGTAAGCAAAGTTCATATAGCAAAGGCCAAAGGATTTTGGGTTTGATCACTCAATCAATGGGTAGGGACAAACTTCACAACTTCAATTCAAACCATTACCTGCTTGACCAAACTCACATTAGCACCCATAGGAATTGATTTCTGTCCAAAAGCATGGTGACAGAACAAAGAAAGGGCATCATGTTCACCCAGCAACTCCACACGATAAGTGGCATTAAAAATTGTTGGGAAGTTAAATCTGGACACCACAAGGAATTTGCAGCCAGGAATTTTCCACACAAGCTGCTCCAGCACTGGGAGTGACCACACATCATCCAGAACAACAAGTACTTGAGTTTCCACTTTACACTCAAACTGTGGCATCCATTGTGGAACCGCATAAGTGCCATTCAAACCTTGGTTGCCCATGACGTGTCCCCAGATCCTCGCTCTCAGCTGCTCCACATTCGGGGACTGTGACACAGTCAAAAACAAGATCCTCTCCTTGAAATAACCTGCAAAAACCAACTGTTACAATCTTGAAACACTTTCTCACAACTACAAATTAAACAAGAAATGCAACCACTAATTATAAGATACAACATGCAATCTTGTCACATCTAAATCAATTAATGATTCACCATTAATACACCAAACTTCATTACACATAAGAAAACATAAAGGATATGTTTGTTAGTTACCATCAAACATGAAACTAACATGATCCATCACCCCATGAAGTAAATATAATCTCCCCTAATGTTCTAAAGAAAAAGTTCACAACCGCATTTTTCACCATCTCAAGTTGGTTTCATACTCAAGACTAGAATCCGAGAATACTGGTTAAGCTGAAACAATCACGTGTGAGTCAACCTACACACTTAACCGTAATTGTTACCGTAAATTTGTATTAAATTTGAGACCATTGATTAAACTAGAATAATCAGTCTGTGATAACAATGTGTTCAACTTTTTTTAGAACAAGAAAATGGATTGGTGAACATACATCTCACTTTGTCATCTCTGCAGACTTCTCTAGCAAGAGTGGTTTTCCCGGACCCACCAATCCCCCAAATCCCGACAACCGAAACATCACTCCTCGTAAAAACCATCTCCATAACCTTGTTCTTCCCGAACTCCAACCCAGCCCCAAAACCGTTATTATTCCCATTACACCCTTCAACCCACGTCTCATCCTCCTGCATACTCCTCACAGCCTCCTCCACCCACCCTCCCCCGTTCACTCCAATCTTCATGTCCCCGATCAACCTCTCCATCCTCCGGTTCGCCGCCTCCACCCGGTCGAACCGCTCCGCCATCTCGAACCGCACGTGGTTCACGTCCGCCAATATATGCGCCTGCATGGGAACCTGCAACGAAGGGGTGTTCAAAAAAACCAGTTTTATAAACAATAATAACTAGTAATACCAAATTATAAGTAGTTATGGTTATAGTTATTACAACAACTTATAATCGAGTTCAAGGATTTAAAAAACTGTCTGTGGCCGTGATTTGGGCCGCAAAATGAAGATTTTTTAATCGTTCGCAACTCGCAACACAACCGCAATTGGGACTGCATCGGATGTATTTGTCCGCCATTTTTTGCGATATCAACAAACGCAAGGAAACCGCAGCGTGAGAACCTTGATCTAGTTATTATTAGTTGTGGTTATGGTTATTTAGATAACGAAGCCACGAACACCCCTACCTGCAAGAACCTTGTCACGTGCTTCTCGAGCGTCTCCATCTTTTTGGCAAACTGGAAGTTGCGGTAGACGTTCCAGCGCGACGAGGAGAGGGCCTGGTGGGAGAGCTCGACGCCGGAGCGGAGGATCTCCGAGAGGCGGTCGAGCTGCGACTGGCGCGGCGCCGGCAGCTCCACGCCGGAGTACTTGATCTCTTCGATCGCCGGAAGGAGCTCGCGGACATAGGTGATGAGGCTCGTGGCGCTCGACTTGCAGCGGATGGCTTTTCGGGAAATTGACACCAGCATTTGCCATAGCTCCGACGAGATCTGGCCGTGGAAGAACTCCGTTAGCGCCATGGTTTTGCGCCAACTACTGCTATTTTTCTCTTCTTCTTTTTGTTTCTTCGTATATTATAAGAGTCAGCACTGTTTCGACTCTCGCTGGTGCCTTTGAGAAATGACTGTTATACCCTTCCTATGCTAATGCTTATCATGGTTGGTCGCTCTGAGTGCCCGCACGTGACGGGACGAAACTTTTGTTGGGGGGGAAGATTCATTTCAGATCGTTGGATTTGGGAACAAAGATTCAGCTAATGGGACGGAGTGCTAGCTAGCTCTCGTAATTTGTCATGTTAGTTAAAAATAAATAAAATTTTGTTTTTTTATTTAGAAATAGGATACTACTCAAGAGAATTTACATACGAAAAAAATATAAATTCTTTTATAAATAAATTAATTTTCTATATGAACACATTTAAACTTTGCAGCGTCAATCTTACAAGTTAACAAAATTATATTTAACAACTTGAAACATTTATAATCCTTTGGATATTATTATCAATGACCAAAATGAAAACCAATAAGAGAATGTAAAATATCTTTCATTATGAATGTTTTATGAATCTTTCATTATTAATGATATATCTAAAACGGACCACAACTTGTTCAAAGTAGATTATATGGACTTGTCTAAAATATATCACCAAACACTTGTCTAAAATATGTTGTAAGATTGAGATATGAATTCTTTTTATAATATGTTTATCATGGTTTTCTGGTGTTGTGAACGTGAACATGTGACAAATTTTTGTTCGACAAAAGATTTAATGAAGGAAGTTGGATATCAGAATAAGGATCATACTATATTCAATTAACATGACAAAATGTCAGCTCTCACACTTTTTTTTTTTATAATTATGACAATAAAATTTTAAACCTAAAATCTCATACAAACTATCCGTTCTAGATTCCTATTTATCATTTATTATGATTCTATTCTCTTTTCCTGTTTTAAAATGTAAAATAACATAACATATTTGTATCTTTTATGTGCTATATACGTATTGTATATGATATACATTGTGATCAAATAGAAATATAAAATTAATTTAATGATAAAAAAAATGAAAGAGGAGAAATTATTTATTCGAATCCCTCTATCAATACAAAAATTAACAAAATAATAGTTAATATTTACCCATAAAAAATATATCATCAAACATAGATCATCTTCTGCCTCCGCACCAACATTTGTTTCTGCAGCAAAAATTTAACCTCTTGATTGGTCATTGTAAGTAACGAAGAGAGAGAGAGAGAGAGAGAGAGAGAGAGAGAGAGAGAGAATGTCATTGATGAATAAGATTTTTGCTACAGGAGAAGTATAGCTGCAGGGTCAGCAGATTATCCACGCTCCGGTGTGACCAGCACCTTTATTTCACATACACAATTTTTTTGAGAAAAGGGATGTTACTTCAGTCTAAAGTAAAGTAAAGAAAGTCTTCGAATTCAAAAGATATATCTTTGTCTCATTTCAACTAGAAGACCAGGGCTCGAATATGTAATTTGTTTCTTTTTCATGTATTTTATTGGTATTTGCAATCATGGATGAAAGAGAGGATACAACATCGTTTAATAAATTATTGTACCAAATTTTTTTTTGATAGGTGTCCGACCACAGTTAAGATCTACCCTAAGATAAAACACATTAGTTTCTAATAATATAGACAATTAAATTTATTCTTAAAACTTGAAAATGTTATCTTTATTAATCTGTAAACACAAGATACATTAATTCCGGAAAAGACAAATATAACCTTATTTGTTTATAATTGATCAAGATTACCATGGGATTTTTATAGTTAAACAATAGAACTACTATTATTAACTTTTTAATAAATCAATTTGTGTATGCATATACTTAATTTTTTCCCGTGCAGATGATCTTTTCATCTTGACAATTATGCTTAGCTGCAGTTTCGGTGTTGTTATTATGATATTTAATCTGAGAAATGTTGTGTATAAATGAAAAGGAGAAAGAAATAAAATAAATAAATAAATAGAACGTGATACTTGTGATAAATAATATGATGGAAGATGCAGAGAAAAATATGAAGAAAAATTTGATAGAAATGAGTTAAAAACAAAGTAGACGTATGTGAATAATAAGAGGAGTGACATAAACAATTATTTATAAGAGAGTCTAATAATAATTCATTTAATTTTGATTTTAGTTTTCAATATTATTTTCTTATAAGTAAATCCCTTATTTTTATATTTTAATTAAAAAAAACAAGTCTTTCTCTTAGTTTATCATCTCATTACTAATTAGTGACATGACCAATTATTTAACAATGGCAGGATACTTTTTTAAGGATGGCATCTTGATAAATTAGTAACTTTAATTTATTTAAGTACATTATTTCACTATATTCAAACACGTAATTTTGTATTCAATCATTTTATATTGTAGAATTTAAATTGAATAAAGTCACTCACTCGTAAGTCAATTAAGATGTTAACTATCATGCTAGATATATATATAAATCGTTTATTGCGTCATCATTTTTCATTTTTGTAATAATCAGATGACGGAGGAAGCTAGAAAAACCAAAAACAGCTGCTGTGGAAAAAGTTGACTCATAAAATCAATATATTATTTATATAAAGACAAATTATAATCCCATTTTGTGAAGTTCCACGAAAGTTCTCTCCAGAATCTAGGTGTCCTTCCTTTGCTATCATCCTATATAAATTTCAATTAATTAATTATACAATAATATAACTATGTAATTTTTTCGATAGGTGCTATCTTCCTTAATATTTTATAAAATTAAATTTTAATCGAGAAAGATCAAAATATTGCCAAAAAAAATATTAAGAATAATTTTGTTAAATCTCAAAACGTGTAAGTATAATGTATTTAAAATATAATTGGCTGTAGGAATGTTATACTTGATCAGTTTTAGTTTTCAAAAAAAAAAAAGAAAGAACATAAAAATATATTTAGATAGATTGGAATTTATCACTGGACTTTAACTAATTCAAGTAACTTGACGCACTTGACTTAGCACAGGTTATGCTACTTTAGACCAGCGAAAGTCATGCCAAGATTTTTCACCATCACAGGAATTTGATTTTGGAGAAAGATAATTTCCACTTCAAATAGAAGTTATATACAAGTATTCAAATCGAATTGGAAAGTTGTTGCTATTAATAATCTTATCCGACCCGAACAGAATTGTCTCTGATGCAAGAAATTTGTGGTCTAGAAAAAAAAAACATCATAAAAACATAGACACATGTCACTCTTTGAGCCAGTCCAAATCAAAGTACTGCTCTGATACTTGAATATGCGCATTATTAGGCTTGGCAACCTCCTTCCAAATCCCAGATACCTCCTCATCACAAATTACAAGCCTCAGAGATTGCAATGACACTGCAGACTTTGGCACATATCTAATCATGGAGCATTCCCTCATGTCAATCTTCTCCAAGCTTACCAATCTACCAATCTCTTCAGGGAAGCATGTCAAGTTAACACATTGAGAAATGTCAATATACTTCAATCTCATCATGTCACAGATGCTATTAGGAAGTGTTTTCAGATTAGGACAAGCATATAAACGTAGGATCTCTAGAGATCTTAGTTTCCCTAGTTCAACTGGCAATTGACTCAAATTGTGGCAGTTGGTGATACTCAAGTTTTGGAGTGACTTCATCCCACAAATGCTTGAGGGCAATTGGGTTAGATCATCACAATGATCAAGAGTGAGCTCAAAGAGATTAGGGAAGACTTGAGCCAAGTCTACTTCTTTTTCCAACAAACTATCATTAACCTTGCATAGGACAATAAATAATTTTCCCAAGTTTTCCAAGACAATGCTTGATAACTCGGGGGTGGAAACTTTTTCAAGCCAGAGGCTCCTTAAGTTGGACAAGTTCTTGAAAACTGAAACATTGTGAAGGCAAGCATATGTTGCACTGTAGTTTATTATTATCAATGCCCTCAAATTTGGCATTCTATTGATGAAAGGGGGCAAGAAGTATTCAGTGGATGTGAAATTAATGATCAGCACTTCAGCCTTTGGAAATTCCAGATTACACCAGTCCACTTCCTTCATTTCACCTGCAATATGAAATTCATCACAAAATAGAATAACAGAAGGAAGAAAAGAAAAACAATAAAAAATATTAATATGAATGGCAATATAAAGAGGGATCTATATATACCTGTGTGAATTGAAACAATCTGAGCCTCAAATGGCTTGTGCCTGTATCTCAACCACTCTTTAGGCATTCCATTCTCTCGTTTTGGCATAACTAATAGCCGACGTTCATCAATGCTCTCACGGTTTCTCAAATTAAGGGCCAGGTCTCTCAGTACATCATGTTGAGTAACTGAGATCTCGAAGCAACTGCTATACATGCCTCCAGCACTGGTAGATTAAAACATCAAAAAGGGTTTTAGACTGAGTAACTAATGCTATTGCTTATTGCAATTGGTAAAACAAGAAAATTAACCAATGTAATCAGTAATGATGCCTTCTCAAGTTGCATACCGAGCCTCTTTCATTAAGGTGAGGAGATTTTTGTTGGAGAGCTCAACCACAATGGCATAAGCTTCTGTTTCAGGAATATCATGGATTTCCACCCACATATTGATGAGAACATCCAGAGGGATTTTCTTATCCTCAGGAAAACAACACAGGTCCAAGTAGCACTCCTTGATGTTCTCTGGAAGGTAATTGATACTAATTGCCATTCTGTCAATCAGATTGATTTCATGGGATTCCCCAATACTTTGGCCCTGAGATAGCCTGTTTTTAACACTCAGCCAAAACATCTCAGTTTGATCTCGCAAAGAAGCTCCAATCACCTTAAGAGCCAAGGGAAGCCTTCCACACTCAGTCACAACCTATTTGCCATTTGACACAAGAAACAACAAAGTAAGTGAAGTCCATATATAGCACTCTACTTCCTTCTTTTTTTTAACCATGGGAATCGAAGACAGTGTCAGAGGGTTTACAATAATTCACGCAGTCTGCTCAACCAACTGAGCTAAACCCCCTTGACAACACTCTAGTTTTTTAGTCTTTAGGTAAATCACTTTGCAAGGACAAAGTTTACAATTCCAAACTATACAGTACCTGCTTGACCAAATTCTCATTAGCAGCTAAAGGAATTGATTTCTGTCCAAAAGCATGGTGACAGAACAAAGACAGGGCATCCTCTTCACTCAGCAATTCCACTTCATAACTCAACACCGTTTGCAATTTAGGCCTTGACACCACAAGAAACTTGCAACCTGGTATTCTACACAAAAGCTGGTTCACCACGGAGAGTGTCCACACATCATCCAAAACAATCAGAGTTCGAGCTTCGCTCCTGCACTCAAACTCTGGCATCCATTGGGGAACCACGTAATTCGCATCCAACCTCTCGTTGCCCATAATATACCCCCAAATATCCGTCCTTAGCTTTTCCACATTCGGTGACTGCGACACAGTCAGGAACAAAATCCTATCCCTGAAATAACCTGCCAAAATAAGCAAATTATTAAAACAAGAAGCTACCACTTCACGATTCACTTTCCAAACACCAAGTCCCTCACCATCTATTCATCCAACATCCAGTTTGTTACAATCAATCATCTAGATTAAGTACGCACTTTCTCAAGTATTTTTTTTATAGTCAGAATTGAAATTTCACCTCGATAATATATTTTTTAGCGATCACAAATAGTATTATTTACAAAAGACAATCTTGCCTGAATATGATAGGATCACTAAAATATAATCTCCCTTCTAAATACTCAACGCATCTGTACAAGACTTGAATTTGAAAAGCTGAAACAACTCGTACCATCTGATCCATGCATGGAAAAATCCTGTACCAGTTGATTCCCATGTAATGATTACTCAATAACATATGTTACCCTTTATATATATAAACTTTTATTGCACTGATGACGAGATGAAACTCTATTTCTAATCAGAAACTTTTTTGCATAAATTAAGGAACTTTGATGAGATGAACTTACATCTAACTTGATCATCTTTGCAGAGCTCTCTAGCAAGAGTGGTTTTCCCGGAACCACCAATCCCGGAAATCCCGACAACCCAAAGATCATCCCTCCCGACAACCATCTCCCTCACCTTATTTTTCCCGAAACCCAACCCGACAGCAGAGCTACTATCAACAACATCCTCGTCCACGCTCCTCAAAGCCTCCTCCACCCACCCGCCGCCGCCAACACCAATCTTCATATTCCCGAAATACTTCTCCAATCTTTGAACCGAGTTATCGACCCGGTCGAACCGCTCGGTCATCTCGAACCGGGTGTGGTGTATGTCCGCCAACATATGTGCCTGCATGGGACCTAACAGGAACTTGGAGACGTTCTTCTCGAGCTTGTCCATTTTCTTGGCAAGCTGGAGGTTGCGGTAGACGTTCCAGCGGCTGGAGGAGAGGACCTTGTGGGAGAGCTCGACGCCGGAGCGCAGAATCTCCGAGAGACGGTCGAGTTGCGATTGGCGCAGTGCAGGAAGCTCGACGCCGGAGTACTTGATCTCCTCGATGGTGGGGAGGAGGTCGTGGATGTAGCTGATGAGCTGGTCGGCGCTGGCGCGGCAGAGGAGGGACTTTCGGGAGATGTTGATCAGCATTTTCACAAGCTCCGTCGCGATCTCCCCCGCGAAAAAATCGTTCAGGGCCATTCTCTTGATAGCCCTGTTTATGCTCTGTTTTCTCTCTGCTCACTCACACCTTAGCTTCTTCTTGCTTAGCCTCTGTTTTCTCCCACTTTCTTTAGTGGCTACTTCGCTCTTCTTTCTTGCACCAACTTTTTATCTATGGGCTACTATGCAAAAATTGTAGTATTATTTTTAGAGTCATGATTTTTATTTTTATTTTATTTTGTGACACCAAAAATTATAAACATTTAATTTAATTTACTCGTTTGATTTTTCTCTATTTTTCTCTTATTTTATTATATTATATAGTAAGTTACACTTATATTTTTAATTTTTTTAGATTAAAAATATATTTTAAATATTTGCAATATTTTTTCTTATAGAAAGATATAATGTAATATTTTTTAAACAATTAAAAGAGTAGTATAACCTATAATGAGTGTTAGTATAATATATTTTAACTAATTAAAGAAGTCCATATACATAGGAAAAAATAAGAAATATTTATGTAATTTCACAAAATTTTAAAAAATGTTATTATTAACTTATTTTTCCTT
>PYAF01006013.1:116671-141493 GCA_007407185.1 Glycine tomentella | reverse complement strand
ATTTACTATTTTAAAGATGTATATATCAATTATATTTTTTTATTTATAAGAATCAAAGATAAATATCAATGAGTTTACAAGCAATTGAATTGAGTTAGGTTTGAATTGATTTATACCAGATTTTTAAGTTTAATAAGTAATTTTGATTTTAAGTTCTAGAGTAAAACTAATCAAATTTATTATATATGATAAAAAATATTATTTTTGTAAAATTTGCTTTAAAGTCACATGTAAATTTCTTCTAATTAGTTACACTAACAATATATTAAAATTATTGTTTTTATTTATTAATGTAGCTTTTTTCTCTTTTCTACTTTTATAATTTTTACCTACAATTCATTATACAGAATACTGTTTTAATTTTTTTTAAGTATACTTTTAAAAAAAAAAAATCAACCTCGTTTACTATATAACTGTTACTGTCATCACTCCTCCATTCTCTTTGTATGTACTGCGTTCGAGAATTGACTATAATGCTAATGCTCTTTCCATTCATCTTCCGAAATGGCGAAATACTGAGGAAGCTGTTCGTTTTGGAATGTCTGTCAGATTATGTTATTACCTTGACAATGAATATTGGCACGTGCCATGCTAATTTCGGAATAGCATTCCCTGTAATTTCAAAAAATGAAAATGAACTGCATGTGCATGATGTGCAGTTCTGAATCCACCCTTAAAATTTACTCAAAGGATCACATTGATGCAATTCTTTGTAGAAGATTTTGATCCACTAATTTTTTAGGATTATAAGGGATTCTTTTGAATTTTGTAGGGGAAAATAATAAAGGTATATCATAAAAGTGTGGTGTATTTTAGTGGGAAGAAGAAAAAAAAATTGTCAATTAAGCAATATATAAAAATTATTTATATACAGAAAAAGAAAAAAGATCAAGTTATTTAAAGATTAATTTAAAAAAAAACATTCTCATTATTTATTTTTTGAAAATCTAATGTCTGTATTGAATAATTAATCTTAATTATTATTTTTTATAAAATAATGGTGATAATGAGAAATAAATATTTTAGAATTACTTTTAAAACAACTTATTAGCCTAATAGGACAATACGCTTATACGCCTTTTTGTAGGTCAGGCAGAACATGTGCTTTTAAACATATTTTTATGTAAAATCAAATTATGTAGGTTAGAGCATATTTAAGAAAAAAAGATTTATGATAGATAAATACACTAGACTTAGGCTTTACCTTTTTAATGAAGTACAATTAAAACTAAAATTTGGCTTATTCTAAGTTATTTTCACCTCTATTTATAAACAATGTTAAACCATGTTAGTAGATTTTAAACTTATGATCATTTTAACTTTCTATAAACATTCTTTGAGAGATAATTTTATTTGAATATAGATAGGATACATGAGTGAATTGAACTTAAAACTATAATTTAAATTGGAACAATCATGTATCAATTGATCAACGTGTCTAATAATTTATAACTTTTTGCATAACACATTAATTTTTCAACCAACAAAATATAAAGATTTAGAATAATACACCAAAAAGAAATTCAGCATGATTTTAAAAAAAAAAAAACTTCAGTATGTCATCACATTCAATATCCATAATAAAAAGTCTGAAATAGCACAAATCCAGCAAACAGGATTTAATCAACACAAATTAAAGTGAGGGTACAAAAGGTGAAAAAATAAAAGACAAAAGAGATTAACTAAATAACAAATATACCCTAAGTCTAACCATTCACAATTTTTTTAAAAGCAAAGATATTTCCACAAAAGTAAATTTACATGACTCAATAAAAAATATATTACACAAAAAATCATGTAAATAAACAGAAAAATAGATTACCCCAACCCAAATTTGTCTTATATAATTAATATATTTGTTTAATCTCTATTCAACTTATTATTACTACTCCAAATTTACCCATTTTTTTCTTGTCCAGCACTGGGGACTTTTTGGTGAAAGGGTGGATACGGGGTTGGAAATTTAGGGATGCATGATCTAGAATCTAAATTCTAAACGTGCTCTTTTCAATACTTTTTTCTAACTCCGCCACTTGAGTTATCAATGGAGATAACTGACTGACTTCTAGAAAATAAAGCAGCGACATAAACTTTTTACTTTCTTTTTGCTTCTTCTTTTGATCATATTGAATTCCACTTCTCTATGAGTAAAGATTATTTTCTTTTAGGTAAGTACATCTTTGACTGATGAGAGGATGTATTATATCATTCTGATATCAATCAAGATGGCTCAATTTAATCTATGAAAAATTATTGAATCTCTAAAACTATAAATGTTAGACATTTAAATTCTTCATCATTAAACAAAAAATCTGAAATGTCTTATATTTATAATCTCGAAATATATTAACTCTATTTTTTTAAGAGACGACCTTTAGATAGGTCTTATATTTGTACTTTTAGATAACTTAATATATGACTGCCAATAATATGATATATTTGATAACCTATCTATAAATAAAATATTTGAATACAGTGAAACAAATTACTAGTTTTAAAATGTAATAAGTTTCCTGTAAAAAAAATTAATAAGTTGGATTGGACAAAAATTTGTAATCTCATTATATTCATCTTGAATTTTGGATAAAATTAGCTTTCAAAACACAATTAAAAAATATTCCAATCCCCACCCCCACCCTCCTTTCTTATTTAATATATTTATAGAGGGATATGCCTCTCCTCCCCTATTTTTTTTTTATGTATAAGATAAAACCTTTATCAAAATTTATAAGATAGGATGTCAAAATTCACTTGATTTTGCAATCCTATTTAATAAATATCGTACTATATGTAGGTTTTTTTTTTAATAATTTATTAACAAAAAATTACATTATAAAAACAATATGCATAGGAAAACTTAATTGAATACTACAATATATGATTTTATGGCTCCAATTTGTTGGCTTCTAAGGTAATAATTTTTTCACATATACATGTAGGCGAGGTTTCCTAGCTATTTTGATAATATTATTCCAACGCCAATTAGTCTTCTTAATTAATTAAATTTGCTTAAATATGTCAAACAGTCAAAGTTGCATGTAAAAATTTACAAAATTATGAAGTTTGATTTTTTTTAATAAAAAAGCACTATATATAAAATTGTCATACATATGTGACCTTACATATTAAATGATTATTAAAATTTTATAAAGTGAGTATTGTCCAATATATAGTAAAATTTTAAACTGAAAAAATAGAATGAAACGTTTTTATGTAGTTGGTCATTCCAACTAAAGTAATATAACTCCATCACCTACTAATGTATTTGTTAAATAAGATAAAAGTTAATAAGCATGCCAATTTCATATAATAGGTGCAATTTGGAACTGATTATAAATCATTAAATACCTTCTAAAACATTCTAATCGATATTGATCGATCTTACCCAAAGATCCAATCTGATCATGTTACCGATGAATCTTATGCCCTGCAATTTTTCATCAATCCAAGAACACACGTCAAATTTTGCAAGTTACGTATTTGTGGAAAAAAAAATAAAGAGAAAAGTAAAAAGAGGATCCTTAAGATATGGTAAAGTTCCACTCAGAGTAGTAAAAGGAGGTTATTGAAAATAATAAAATATATTCCACTAAACAATCAACAAAGGATATCATCCTTTAATCTTAAGCTTATAGAACAGGAACGACAATGGTAGCGACCAGTGAGGCGTGCATAATCAAAATTGTTCACTGTACGAATGATGTGTATAGTATATAAATTATAAAACCCTTTTTGGCATTTTTTGCATAATATAAATTATAAAACCACGACCACCATTGGAAGGCATAATTGTTGGGGGTAATTAAGGACCAGTTGACTACTGTAATGACTACTATACCCTTAACCCACCTAACACTACTGGGAAATTGAGGGGGTAATATTGGAAAAATTTACATATGAGTAACTATATAAGTGAATTAGACACCATACTTTAACCAAAAATCTTAAGACTCAGGTTTATAGATCTTCTTTTCACTTATATGATGTTCAATTTATTTATTTTTATCCGACGTGGAATTTTAATTCACATTTGTACTCCATCAATCCAATACCTTACATTGTTGATATTGAAAATGAAATATATCTAAACACTAAAAACTCCATTCCAGTCTGGCAGAGAGGTAAGGTCAAAAAGGAAATTTAAGTGATGCATGTAACACCCCGTGTGCACCCGGCGTATTATCATTATTACAATATCAGAGTATCGCAGCAAGCATGGAAATAGACAATAAAGGAAGCTTGATTTCAATATAAATACACTTTATACATATATGGTGAATATCTGATTTATACACAGTACATTTTCTCAAAACTATATAGTTATTCCCTAGGATTCCAAAATACAGACCAAAATACTCAAAATGGGAGCCAACAAGCTCCAATCATCTAGACCTAGGGTTGTCTTCACACTATCCCAGCTCAGGCCTCTTGCCTTGGGATTTCTCAGACACTCCTGTCTCTGTTCCTGCAACATGAGCCCCAAAACAGGGGTGAGATAATCCTCTCAGTAAACTCAGAGTTCTCAGAGGTTTCCTTCCCCCTGGTTCACTTCCCAGCATAACATGAATATATATATCACATATTCGAATAACAATTGCATTAAGTAATATGATCAGTAAACAGCCATCACAACTAACAGAAATAAGCCACATGCACACTGTAGCATCAATCATACAAATACAATCCACATACGATGCCTGGATAAGATCATCCACTGAAGGGCACATCTATCCAAGACTTCACACCGAGCACCTGAATAGGATCATCCACTTAAGGGCACATCTATCCAGGGACTCATGCCTGAGTAGGATCATCTACTGAAAGACACATCTACTCAGGACTTGTCGCTCAATACCTGAATAGGATCATCTACTTAAAGGCACATCTACTCAGGGTTTACATGGACGCCTATGGATTATCCCAAGGGAGATCATCCACCGAGTGGGAACATTCCCAATGGGGTCCATAGTACCTCACACTACTGGCCAGTAGATTTCAAGCAATCACATCACAATCAGCACATAGCATAATCCATGCAATAATACACTACATTAGTGTAATCAACATCATCATCATAAGCAACATAACTTACACTATCTCAGTGTAATCAAATCACACACACAATATCTCAGGGTTGAACTAGCACTCAATTGCCAGCAATCATCAAAATTCAATACACATTCAGTATCACAACATCCTAGAATATCAGAATACAAGCCATATCAAGCAATCACCCATGTTGGGTGCAGTAAAACACAAGCAGGGAAACAATCCCTGAAAACACTGAGCTTACCTGGTCGTAGCTCAGAATCAGCTCCCCTAGTCTCCGGGTGATCTTTACCAGCAGTATGCACTTCACGCCCTACAGTAGGCATGAAATAAGTAATCAGAAACGGTGTTCAACCGTTTATAGGGAAAGAAACATCCTTCCTTTTATAATCAATACATGTCTTCTAACTTAAGGTTTATCTTAGCCTAGCTTCTACTAGGCCATGCATTGACCCTCAAGGGTCTGCCTCAGTCTACTAAGGCCTCAGAGTTCCTTTAAACTCTGTACAACTCAATTCAAAGCTTTAATAGTATCAAGAACCAACAAGGGTTCATCTCAGTCAAAGCAAAAATATTATCATGTTTTCACCGTTTATTTGGCCTTATGAATAACTTTTGTAAAGGTACTTAAGTTAATTCAGACCATAACATTGCTCATTCACACACACTTCTCCCTTCCTAGAGCCAAACTCAAACTTCATCACAATTTCAGTTTCAACATGCCATATAGCTCAGAACAACCTCCTGACCACACTTTTCTAAAGAATTTAAGCCTAATTCCAGCGCTATAGTCAATTGGTTACTATTCATCCAATCCCCTATTCCAAGAATTAAACGGTTAAAACGCAAGTTTCTTACCTTAAATCAGTCGAGGAAGGCTGGAGAATCCTTTCTCCTGACGCTTGTGTCCTTAAATCGCCTTCTCTTTCTCTCTAAGCTCAACTCTCTCTCTCAAAACTCAAGGGATGGGGTTTTTCACCAACTCTCACAAATTAGGCTGAAATTTGGCTTATAATTGGTTCTAATCAAGGTCATAAGTGATAAGGAGGTGTTTTATGGGTGTATGATGAAGGTATGAAGCTCCTAAGGTGCATCAATGGTGGTCTAGGCGTAGGGAGGAAGAGAAATAGTGTTTTGAGACCAAGATTTCATAAAATGACATTTAAATACTGGGTCTGCCGACATTCTGGCGCTAATCGCGCCAAGTTCCAGCAACTGTGGCGCTAACCGCGCCATTCTGGCGCTAATCGCGCCAACTTCCAGCATCTATGGCGCTAACCGCGCCATTCTGGCGCTAATCGCGCCAACTGGCAGAACCTGTGGCGCTAGTCGCGCCAATCTCACGCTAACCGCGTCAGGACCATATCCGTCACTAAAACTGTCGCTAATTTTGTCGCAACATTAATTAATTTTTTTTTTTACGGTTATTATAATGCACAATTGCACATAGGCTTGTTGACATTAATGGTCTTCATCTGCACTCCAAATAACTTGATCATTAGCAGATTTTGTGACTTTAGTAGAGGACTATAACACAAATTTGTCGGATAATACTATACATACGATCTTTAATAACATTTTTTATTTAATATTTAATAAAAATATTATCAATTTTTTTAATAACATTTAAAAAATATCATGAAATATGAATAAGTATTTTAAACTAAAAAATATTATTAAAAATTACATGTGTAGTAATATAAAGATAAGATCACAAAAGTAAAGAATTTTATCCCTTTATCATATATACACTAGCATGTGGATGAAAAAGACTCCTGAAATTTGACAAATGAGAAAATCCATGGGAGGTTTGGAGGCACAGCCTCCGAACCTCTACCACTAATGTCCTCCTTACTTTTTTTTTTCTGGATCCGCCCCTAGAGACATGTAAGACTGAATAAAAATGAGAGAATGAAATTAAAATAGAGTAAAGAATGATTTATAGCAATTAAAAGATAAACAGGTCTAAAGTATAGGAAAACCAAATATGAGTATTGTTTTTATTATACGCTTTTGCTATAAGTTAAAATTGACTTATGTAATAAGTATAAAATAACGCATAGAAACTTTTTACTTAATTTATCCAAAAGTTAATTTTAACTTTTAAACATATTAATTTACAAGAGAAGCTTTGCCTTCTTATTTTCTTTTTATATAAATACTTATCGAGAAGATTATCTTAACAGCACTTAAATCTATAATACAACCTTCAATTAACAAACCTAAAAAAAAACCTCGCAACAACACTATAATAAAGCCATAAATTAAATAAATATATTAAACAACAGTGATCAGGAGTTTTTTTTTTACAGCACAACAGTATTATGGAGTTAGAATTTATAATTTTAACATGAGCGTATTAGGTCATTAAAATGAGATTTGCAAATTGCTATTTTAAAATTATAAACAAAAATCAATATATTTTAATTAAATTCTAATAGAATATCTATACTCACACTCGTTTCCAAAAATTTCCAAGATAAACACTCGTACCAGATCTAAACCTATTTATTTGATATTTTTTCTTCTTATTTAGTTCATATTTTCTGATTTTTTTACTCATTTTGACAAAATAAAATGTTAATTTCCTCAATTAGTCACCGTTACTTCTAAAGTATCTACACAAGTAGACAACTTTACTCTACATGGTGTGAATTCGGCACTCGCACACCCGAATTCACACAACTCCCCCTTCACTTTTTTTGTTAGGTAGGTTAGAAATTCGGGTTTTCAAAACCCGAATTCTGACGCCTTTTATATTTTTTAAAATTATGTGTAATTATATTATTTAAAAAGAAATAATATTATTTAAGAATAAATTTTAAAAATAATTAGGATGTCAAATAAATAATATTACATAATAATATCACGATGAAAAAATTTAACCTGTTATCGTCATTCATGGTGAACTTTGTTAAAACTGACGATGGACAAAGTGATACTAAAATTTTAAAAAAAATCTTCAGAGGATATTTTATAACTTTTAAAATATACGAGAACAATTTAAAATAAAAATAAATGAGAGGAAAAAACATATATTTTAACCTATTTTTTTGAACAGTATTATTAATTCAAGTTTACATTAACATTTATTAATTAAAATGATATATTAACTCATAATTAACTAATTGTATTCATATGTACAAATTTATATTTTAAATATAGTTGCAAAAAATAGAACAAGATTAAATATTAACAAATTAATTTAAACATTTTCATATTTAATTATAAAAAAATAGCTATATTACTTTTTTTTATTAATTTAACCATTTTTAACAAATATTATTATTAAAAAAATTAAAATACAATAATTTAATTTATTATTTTTTTAAAAAAGCTCAGAATTTGGCTATGAGAAACCCGAATTCGTAACTTGCTTAACAAAGAAAGGGTAAGGGAGAGGGGTGTGAATTCGGATGTATCAGTACCAAATTCACACCATGTTCAATAAAGTTGTCTACTTGGGTATATAATTTAGAAGGGTAGTTAGTTGAGAAAATTAATATTTTATAAGTGAATTAAAGTGAAGTCCAAAACTTACTTCCTGACGGGAGGGAGCAAAATTATTTGTAATAACAGGTTTCTTATTGGAAGAAAAAATAAAAATGTAAAAATAAAAGATAAAAACATTTTTATTTTTAAATTGTTTTCTCTCTCTTGCACCAGATCCGCACCACCCACCACCATGTCGATGACCTTCACCCGCCTTCACCATCGTCTCCAATTACTTCTCCCCGGTCAAGCTCGCGGACTCCACCAAGTTCGGCCTCTCCCCTTCTCGTGACCATCCCCTCTTTCCCTTTCCCCTTTCTTCAAAAACAATAGGAACACAAACAACAATGGACAATCCAAAACACAGCACACTCACGCTGGAGTGTGACGATTTGTTGGTATTTTAATCCCTCTTTCACATTTTTTGTGCTTTCTTCATTCTTTTTTCTTTCCTTGCTTTGTTTAGTTTGCTCTTCTGTTGCAGGGATGAACGCTATGGTGGGGGCAGTGGTGCTTGTGGGAACACAGCACCACTTGCAACAATGATTACTTTTTTATTTTCTGATTGTGCTTTTCTTTGATTAAAATGGTTTTTAGTGTTGTTCTTTTTGGTGGCTTTTTTTATAATAATTTATTTTTATTTTGAGTACATGAATGGTGAGCATATAAAGCATGGAAGAAGGAGATGAAGGAGGGGTGGAGGAGCTACTTCCAGTGATGAAGAAGAGGTATAGAATAAATAAACAAATAAATAAACAAGAAAGGCAACAAAGGCAACAGAGAGAGGAACGCCACCTAAGGAAGAACTGGACTCAGGAAAAGACTGAAGGAGGGTGGTGTGCGTCGGAAAAGTGGGTAGAGGGAGGGAGGAATTTTTCGAAAAATTCTTTAAGTAACAGGTAAATAATCTAAACGGTTTATTATAATATTAATATATCTAATGATTATAATTACTACTTCATATTAGAATCTGCCAATTTTATTTCTCTGCTTGCGTGAAAAAAGATGAAGGAGGGGTGGAGGAGCTCCTTCCAGTGATGAAGAAGAGGTAGTGAATAAATAAACAAGAAAGGCAACAGAGAGAGGAACACCACCTAAGGAAGAACTGGACTCGGGAAAAGACTGAAGGAGGGCGGTGTGCGTCAAAAAAGTAGGCTGAGGAGGGAGGAAATTTTCGAAAAATTCTTTAACAGGTAAGTAAGGTAAGTAGGGAAAAAAATCAATTAAATACAAATTAAATAAAAAATTATGAATTTGGTGTCGTTTCGAAACAATTTATCAATTTGGGGCAACTGGTCACGCCTAGAACTGGGCATGATTGGTCACGCCCAGAACCAGGCGTGACTAGGGGGTAGTCACGCCTGGTTCTAGGCGCGACCAGTCATGCCCAGTTCTGGGCGTGACCTACTTCTGCCACGTGTCATGCACAGGTGAGTCGATGCGTATATAAACTTCGGACGACCATAACTTTTGACTGGAATGTCCGATTGAGACGAAACCGGTGACCACGTGCTCGAAATTGAGAGGAGAAGGCCTGGGCAATCCCAAAGGGAACTTGGCCAAAAATTTTTCCCAAAAGAGGCCTCTAAGTGCCTCAAAATTACGATTTAATCTCTGAACCTTCAAAAAATTTCTTGTTTTCTAATTTTTTATTCATTTAATTAGTTAATTGCATGCTATTTTTTATTTGTCTAATTACCTCTCTTAATTTTGAGCATTTTGACATAAAATATGTATCCATCGGACATTGCTACGAAAAATTATGATTGTTCAAAGTTATATGCATCGTCAATTTTATAGTATAATTTTGTTCAATTTTTGAAATTAGTTTTGTGATCAGTGAGAACATTGGTCTTATTGCTTGTGGTCGCAAATTTTCCCCAAAAGAGGCCTTTAAGTGCCTTAAAGTTGCGATTTAATCTTCGAAATCCCAAAAAATTTCTTGTTTTCTAATTTTTTAATTATTTTGTCAGTTAATTGGCTAATATTTTTTATTTTTCTAGTTACTTCTATTAATTTCGAGCATTTCGACATATTTTACACCTCGATCGGACATTTTTATCAAAAGTTGTAACTTTTTTCAATATTCTAAATTTTTATATGGTTTTGTTTAATATTTTTTGGATTTTTTATCCCAAAGCACATTCATTTCTAACTTTTCCGCACTCATTCTAAGTCTTACCACTCGTTCCACTCATCCCAAAGTGCACTCACCACACAATAATCGGAATTGTAACACTCCATTAATTCCAATGTGCACAGCAGTGAAACATTGCAGAACTCTAGAAATAGGAGTGGAACTGCGTGAGACAAAGTTAATCAAATTGAAATGCAAAGAATTGCATTGCGCTTACCTAGAGAGATAAAGATGGTGACCAACTTACTCGCACAATTGATCATTCACCATGCAAGATGGACGATCCTTTCTAATTCCCTTTCTCGCTTGAATGTATATGTTTTGACCACACTAATTTTACACAATTGAGTCACCCATTGATAGAAAGCCTGAGTTTCGGTGTAGTTTCGATGACGACTTAGTCGACTAGGTGCTTTTGATTGGAACAAAAAGAGAATTATCAAATTATGAGAGGATGAAATAGATGATGAGAGGGTTGAGAACAATGTGTTTAATGGGGGTAGTCTCAATATAAAAAATGAGAAGTATCAACATATAATATTCCATTTAAAATGCTTTCTATATTAAAAATTGTTTAAAAAAATTTAGAAAAAAATGAGGAAGTAAGTATCAAAAAATAAAAATTTTCAATTTTTGCAAATTCCGAAAGAAAATTGAAAAATTTTATTAAATAAAAAATATTATATTAAAAATTAGTTATATATACAAAATTCAAAAAATATTAAACAAAATCATATAAAAATTTAGAAATTATATATACCAAAATCCAGAATATATTAAATAAAATCATATAAAATTATAAAAATATACTAAATAAAAAAATATTATTAAAAGTAAAACAGATCATATCTATCATGAAGATCAATCTAAAAATACTTTCAAATTAAATAAAAATAAAAATAAAAAACCATATATTCCGGTGTTAATTTGGTCACTAACAGTTTTTGCGACGGAATTTTTGGTCGCAAATAAAAAAATAAAAAAACCAAAATTTCCGTTGCTAAATCGATCGCTAACCGATTTAGCGACGCCCAAAATTGGGCGTGACCCCCCCTTGGTCACGTCCAGATTAAGGCGGGACCGGTCATGCCCAATTTTGGGCGCGTCCCCCTGCCCCAGGTTGGTAAATAGTTTGAAAACAGTCCTAAATTGATAATTTTTTATTTAAAATGTATTATTTAGGTTCTTTTGCCCATAGAATCAGACACGCTAATAAAGGTGCAATTTGAAGGCTTGTTCTATGATGGTTTTATAGTCTGCAAAGGATCGACCAACAGCATTAACTCGTCAATGTTATTTTCAGCTTGTGATAGCATTAAACTTGCCCTTACGCATATAGTGCACAACCACTTTAATTTTCTTAGGTTACAAGGAAAATGAATGGTGTATAACATTAACGACTGTCTTGGGAGGGAGGTAGGTTCGCATTTTGTCCCCGGCAGATGGAACATCCACTGTCTGTCTATAATGTTTAAGCCAATTAAAAAGTCTGTAACATGGCCAAGTCCAAGAATTCACAATTTAAAAAGTTACATTAGATTCAGCAATCAGCACCCAGAAATTCAAAAGAAACACTTTCCAGTATTCTCACCTCTTATATGAATCACTTTACTTAACCCTTCCCTTTTCTAAACTTTCCATAACAAAAGCAACGAGGATAGAAAGTAGAACCACCACCAAAGAAAGATGTACTGACTATATGTGACCATGACATGGAATTTTCATTAGGTGTCAATTGAATTTCCAGGGAATGACGTACTACGACCAAGACACACTTCCATCCCCAATTAGGAAATGTAAATCTACCATTTACAAAATAGAATGAACAACAAGAACGACGACCATTACCTCATAGGGAAAAGCAGTCCATAAGGAACCAATTCGCAAGGTATATTTCACACTCAGGCGATGCAACAAAGGCAAAGAACTAGAGGTGAAAATAAATTAGGCCACTCCACCTAAGGCCTAACCTACATTAGGCTTAAGTTAGACCTTTTTAAAAAATAGATTAGTTTAAAGTTTTTTAGTAAAATCTATTTAGATAAACATGATACATCTTTAAGCCATTCAAAAAGTCTTCTAACCTTAACAGGCTATCCATTTAAAATTTATAAATAACTATTCATTGCTATGTTAGTATTATTATTATTATATTAAATTTGTTATATTTATTAAAATCTTGTATTTATGTCTTTTTAAATGTCAACCATATTGATTTATATAAAGAGTCTAAGTTAAGATTTATAATTAAATGTATTGAAAAATAAATTTATATCTTATTGTAAAGTATATTTTTGAATAAGATCATGAATAATATATGAAACCTGTAAAATATGCTTATATCATATAAATAAATCAGGTTTGATTCTTATAAAGTTTTAATTATAAATTTTTATATGATATTACTTATAGGTTAGATTCAAATCTTTAAAAAAGTCTTTGACGGATAAACAAATCTAACTTAAACTAGGTATTTTTAATTCAAATTAGACTCAAACTTAATAAACAAACCTAATTTGAATTACATAGTTTTAATTCAGATTAGACTCAAACTTAACAAAATTTAACTTAACTTGACCTATTTCTTACCCAATTAAGAAAGAAAACCAACATCCTTTTTTAAGTTTTAAGTTTATATTTCTCATTTAAAAATTAAAAGTTTGAACAACCCAGTAATTTTTTTATCCCCAATTATTACTCTCTTTCCTAACTTCTAACTCCTAAGTGATCCTTAAAGTAATGATTCTAAAATACTACAAATATCTATCATTTTAATCCTTAAGTTAATGTATATAAATTAAGTTCAAGAATTTTTTTTTTTATATATTTCGAGGATTAACTTAACATGAATACTTCTAAGACTTGAATTGTTTTTTAAAAAACAAACAATACTTTAACTATGAAATTAGTAATTTTTATCTAAGTTTCTTTATAAATGTTACTCGATTGTGATGCTGCTGATGCATGTACGAATTGCCGTTCTGTCAAGGGTTTTCTAGTTTAATGTATGTTCATTCCTTTATATATGTTGCATATTATTTCTGTCAAAAAGAAATCTTGGTAATTTATTAGATGTATGGTAAACTCATACCACATTTGTGCGGACACATGTAAGTTACGGATAAAACACATTGAGCTACATGACAACGAGAAAATCACAGGATAAATTAAACTGTACTTTGTTTGATGGACAATGTGCAACATACAATAATTATTTAAATATTATTATTATTATTAAAAATGAACACATTAAAACTAGAAAACCATTGACAGAAAAAAAACTACGGCCAAAGAAAAAATAATTCACTGTATCAAAATTGGTACAAGGAAAAAATAAAAAAAGAGCAGCTACTATAGAACTATTATTATTGTACATAAAATCCTAACCCCAAAACATAAAGTTCCTTTTCACAAGACGGCGCCCAGGAATCCCCCACCCGGATCAGTTGTGGGCTCTTGTCCCGGGCCTATCAGCCCAACATCTCAACTACCACCACATACTCCAAAAATAGTTCAATATCATTTCTTCACTAAATTGGTCCCACAGCAAGCTTTTCAGGTTAAACCAAGAATTCAAGTCAACTTATACCCTTTCATTCTTTTCAGCTACTGAGTAATTATCAAGTGAGCTAAGCTTTCTCACAGCTGATATGTTTCGCCTAGAGAATAGTGCCACTATCATTATCGTTATCACAGTGATTTCCATTCTCTTACATAAATTATACCCAAGTTCACTAAGCTGTACATTTCGTTGCAAATGGTAACAGTAAGTACAAAACTATCGTGTATAAGGTTCCATTACCCATATTTGTCTTCTTTTATTGATATCAGCTACTCATCATAAATCCAGTTGGTGACACGTGAACGACGACCTGCAGATCCTCCAGCAATTTTTGAGTCAAACAATTGGAGTTGTCTTTTAACCCATGGAGGATCATACTCACTTAGCCACAGAGCTTCGCCCGTATCCTTGTGCTTAAAATCAGGTTGTTTTGGATTTCGCTTGCGCTTTCTTTGATCCCACCATTCATTTGGATTGGAAAAAAACACTTGCCAAAGGTGAAGCCGATTTTGATTATTTTGCATGCCAGCGTCAGCTATATTTGTTTAAGATGAGGAGAACAGGAACAGGGAAATACATGAAAAATATAAAATAAATCAGTTTAAGATCCAGCGATTCCTTAATAAATATGCATAAAATTTTCCAGCAATTCCTTTTCCTCTGTACTTAATCGATATTTAATCTGTCCTTTTTCTCTTTTCTAACTAAAATAAAATTTGTTCTATCAATAGAAAACAAATATTCATCTCCACTTGCTGGTGCTATAAACTTTGTAAAGAAGAATCTGTCTCAACATCACCAACTTCTGAACTACTTGGGAAATGTTTTTCAGCACAACCAAACAAGAAGAATAATCAAAGTAAAAAAGTTCTCAGCATTTGTATGAACATAAGCAACCAACAACAAACTAACATTTGCCGATACAAAAAAAAAAGCAACCAACAAAACATACCTTCAACAGATTCCAATTTTTTGTCGCCTAGATAACCAGACCTTTGACCAACAAACTCGAACTCCTTCACCTCTAACTGTAGAGAAATAGATGCAAAATTTGCGCACACAGAGAAATGTCACATGATGCAGATAAAATGAAAGTGCAATGATAAATGAGGAATTGAGAGGATATGAACGCCATTAATACATTTTCGAGGATTTTACATAAAATCTAAGACACACAATCTAAGCAATAGGCAAAAGAGGAATACTTTGACATTATTGAAAGGGGATAGAAAATCTGTTGTGCGGAGGATATTAGCCATCCAATAACATCTTTGGATTTTCTTAAATTACAGGATAAGATTGCTTTTCCTGTTCTTTACGAGCTACTTTGAACATAAAATAAACTAATCCAACCACACTAAATGAAATATTTATCACGAAGACTTACTAAAGGATCATAGTAGCTAAACCGCAAGTACAATCATGATAAACTCATAATCATAAGCCGGTGTGCTGTGAATCAACCTTGTTTTCATACAGGCACACAAAGAAAATAAAGCTTCAGATTAGAAAGTTCAAAGCATGATTCATGAGAAAATGTAGTAGTAATGCTTTGAACTGCATAAAATTATGAAGAAATAGTTCCCCAAACAGGACACCAAAGGATAAAACTGCGACCACCATTTGTTCCACCAACCAGAAAATGACCAAGCAACATTTCAAATTTTCAATTGCCAATTGTGACACTAGTAAACAAGAAATAAACGCATGCAAACCAGAGCACCATTCAAGCAAGAACCTAGAATTTCAGTACACAGGATATACCAAAATAATCAAACTAGGAAATTGAACATTTAAAAAAGAGTTTTCTTTTAATTATAGAGTCGTGTAAAGATTTTTACACTATCAATTAAAAAATCAATCTAGCTATAAATGTTAAAATTGCAAGGATCATGTGCAATCCCAAATTTTCAATCTATGATAGGAAAAGTGTGTAGTGAACCTTGTAATTCAATCGAAGGATTCCATTGGCATCCTGTTTCGTGAAAGAAACCAAAGAACCTGAAACATGAATAAAATCATTTGGTTTCAAGTGTTCCGAAGCAAGTTTTGCCACGTTGTTCCGCATTATCAGAAGCAACCTGGTTTACAAAACGCAAAGCATAATGTCGTTTCGGTCAAGATTTCCCAGCCGAAGCAATAACACTCGCAAATTTCCATTGAAATAGTAATAAGCATAAATTAGTTTTATCCTCTAATTTATTCTTTAGATTCAATTTGTTCCTTAGTTGTTTTTGGATTCAATTTGGTAATTTGGTCCTAGTGTTTAAATTGGACCAATGTTAACAAATTCTTTGTAGCATAAAACCGCCACTGACAAAATGCACATTTCCGAACGCTTTAATTTAGACGACCGGACCAAATTCAACGAGTTTGAAAAATTAGAGACCAAATTGAACCGGAACCAAATCGAACCTAAAAACTAAATTATAGGAAAGAAAATTAATATAACCTAATAATAATAGTTGAACAGAACGCACCGGAAAAAGGAGCTATTTGATTGGTTGGATTTTGGAACCTTGAGCACAGTGTAAACTCCGAATTTACCGGTTTTTGAGTTAACGCGCGTCGGTTCGCGCGCGATGGTGCCGATGAAGCTAGCGGTGTTCTCGAGGCGCGGGCTCCACCGAATGGTCGGTGGACGCTGGAACTTGAGCGCGTGTTGGTAAACGGCGCTGCAACCTGGAACGGCTTCGTCGAAGGAGTGGCGATTGTGAGTGGAGAAGGGAAAACATTGCTGTTGCGGAGAAAATGGAAAAGGAAAAAGCGATGGAATTGGGAAGCGTTTGGCGAAGATGAACGGTTTGGGTTTCATAGACTCCGACGACGAAGCATGCCGGCTCCGGCAATCAGGTTTTCCAGGCGGTCATAAATTTCGCGGGCGAATTTGCTGGTGTTGGCACCACCTATACTGCTGTTGGCATCCCCTTGCTTTAGTAAAAAAGATTGAAATTACTCTTTTACTCTCACCTCTTCCCCCTCCCAGTCTCCCACCACCCTCTCCGTAATACAAAAATACAATTTAGTATAGATAGATAGTATCCGTGCGAAAGTTGGAGGATAATTTTTTTTATATATACAAAGCATAATGTACTTTTGATCAAAATTTCCCTCCAAATTTTGCAGGTACTGTATATTTATACGAAATTGTATTTTTTAATATATTAACAATTTTATTAAATTCTATATTATTGAAAAAACTAAATTTAACTTAAATGTCGATAATATATAACTTATTTATTAAATACATGAGAGTTTTTTTAATAGTCCAATTCTATGATCAATTTAATTAAAATTAGATTGGATTAAAATAATCCAATCCAATCTAATTATATTTAATTGAATTGAGTTGAAAAATGAATAAAATATAACCCAGTTCAAATCACTTATAAATTAGGATGGTTATTCAATAATTTAGGAACTTGATTGTATAACTTTATTAGTTAAAGATTATTTAGGAGAGAGTATGATATTTCAAGTATTATTATAATAATTTATTCTCCAACAATTTATTTGATAGTTAAGAATATGAAAGGATAAAATAATTATCATATCTATTTTATTTAAATTCACTATTTGTTACAAAAGTAGGTTATGATAATTCTATCATATATCTTATTTTAATATGGATTAAAAAAATCATTCTGTCTCTTACTTTCTCACAAGTCATAACAATTACTAATTTTTTTAAAGGAAATGTCAATCTAGGGATTGAAAAGATGGATTAAAAAATCATTCTCTCTCCTATTTTCTATAGCAGTCATTCATTTTTTTTTTTAGATAATTATCACACATATTTTTAAAGATAAATTTCTTTTAAGAGAAGAACGAAGACCACGTGACCGAACTGTTTATATATGTGTGTCATTTGACCGCTTCACTCACACATTTCTACTGGCTGCCGTCGAATTCATTTGTTTATTGATATAGCTTCCTTCTGTTTTTTGATATAGCTTCCTTCTATATTCCCCTCCATCCCTACGGTTATATTTTGTTTTATCCGTTGTTATTAACAGAGAAATGAGGAAGAAGGTGGATGAGCGAATCAGAACTCTCATTGAAAATGGTGTCAAAACAAGGCATAGGTCCATGTTTGTCATCATTGGCGACAAGTACCATGACCAGGTATAACACTTTCTACAACAAACACCATTTTATGTACCTGGGTAAAGGCTCGTCGCTGTGTGTGAAGGTCTGAGGAAGGGACATTGTATATTTCCATGCTTCAACCGTTGACCAATTGGTCCTCAGGTCACCAAGATATAATTTTACTACTGTGCTAAGATTTGTCCTCAGGCTTCTCATTACCTTATTTGGATATCCAAGAATAAAGGAAAAATTTGATTGTATCCTATACACCAATTTGGTGGGGAGGAAAAATTGGAGTATCATATGGAATTTTTCATCGTCATACATTCCATCATATTTTAAACAATTGAAATAATAGAATTGATTATGATTTTGTTTCATTCCATCTCTTTCCATCAATCCAAGCATAAACATTTTGGAAATTCCATTTAAGACTAGCACAATTTGAGTACTAAGCGCTGTTTCTACTATGTGCAGATTGTAAATCTTCATTGCATTCTTAGCAAGGCACAGATCAAATCCAGGCCAAGTGTTTTATGGTGTTACAAGGACAAGCGGTATATAATGATGAATCTGTTTTGTGTTAATAAACTGTGATACACTGCTGTACTGATTTGTTTGTGGAATGAGGGTTTACATGAACTTGATTAATATGATTCTGAATGCAGTCATAAGAAAAAACATGAGCGACAGATTGAAAAATTGAGGCAGAGGGGTCTTCTGGATCGTGATAAAGTTGATCCATTTTCATTGTTTATGAAAAGTGTGCAATCAAGTTTTTGTTTATACAATGATTCAGCAAGAATTCTGGGTAATACTTTTGGAATGTGTATTCTCCAGGTATCTTACACATACTACTAGCTCAATCTCTTTTTCTTTTTCAGCTTACGGATTAATCAATCCGTATAGTTCATACGAATTACGCAATCCGTAGGAACTATACAGATTGCCCAATCCGTACGATTTAAAAGATGTTTGAAAAAATGGAAAAAAATGCAATTTAATTTGGAAAAATTTAAATTAAATGTAAATAATGACATTTTAATTATAAGAAGTGTTTTAAAAATGTTTTGTGAAAGAATGACAAAGCATGTAGGGTTTTGTTGTGTTATTATTTAGCGTGTATGTGTTTTTACATGGTATATTAATTTGTTTTTTGTTTTGTTAGAATGGACAGCGAAGAGTGGATGTACGAGAGTGTAATGGTTGATGATGCTTACATGAATGATGACATTGGACTAGAGCCTGATGACTTGGACGACAACGATTGTTTTGTTGATTGTTCTGCAGCATTCGAAACAGATGAGGTGATTATGTGGATTTTAATGTAGTTAAAGTTGTTAAATGATTATATTTTAAACATTAAATATCAATTATCCTTTGCTGTAGGTGTTTGAATCGCGTGATGCCGTATTGAAGTGGGCTCGTACCGTTGCTTTTGAGAATGGTTTTGTGGCGGTAATCATGAGGAGTGACACCAAAACTGGAAAAATAGGAAAAACATCATTTGTGTTGATTGGTTGTGAAAGAAGTGGAAAATATAGAGCATGGAAAAAAGGTTTCACACCTTCAATCACTAGTAGTAGAAAATGCGAGTGTCCTTTTAAGTTGCGGGCCAAACCAATTACGGGAGGTGAAGGGTGGACGGTGAAGCTGATATGTGGTAATCATAATCATGTATTGGCGAAGTCATTTTGTGGACACCCATATGTTGGTCGAATAACTGAGGAGGAGAAGACCATTGTTGCTGATATGACAAGAGCGATGGTGAAACCGAAAAATATCCTCCTAACATTGAAGAAGCACAATGCAGGTAATGTAACAAGCTTGAAACAAATTTACAATGCACGATATGCATACCGGACGCGTACAAGAGGCGGTAATAATGCAACAGCTAATGAAACTTCTTGAACGCGACATGTATATTCATTGGCATCGATTGAAGGATGAAAGTGTTGTACGTGACTTGTTTTGGGCACATCCAGGTGCAGTGCAACTGACCAATGCATATCATATGGTGTTCTTGATAGACAGTACGTATAAAACAAACAGGTACAGACTTCCTTTACTAGACATTGTTGGTGTAACACCAACTGGCATGACATTTTCAGCTGCCTTTGCCTATTTAGAGGCTGAACGTATAAATAATGTTGTCTGGGCTCTTGAACGGTTTAGAGGCCTTTTTTATAAGCTTGAATTTTTTCCGAAGGTGATTGTTACAGATAGGGATCCAGCATTGATGAGTGCTGTGAAAACTGTTTTTCCAGAGGCCACAAACTTATTGTGTCGGTTTCACATTGACAAAAATGTGAAGGCCAAATGTAAAACTTATGTTAGGCAGAATAATGCATGGGATTATATTATGGAAGCATAGGGAAGTCTAGTTGACTGTGCTACTGAGAAGCAGTATGATGATACCCTTATGCAATTTGAAGTATTTTGTGCACCGTGGCCTACTTTTGTTGATTATGTTAAGGACACTTGGCTTAACCCCCACAAAGAGAAATTTGTGACTGCATGGACAAATAAAATTATGCATTTTGGGAATACAACAACAAATAGGTAAGGTTGTTATTTAACATTATTCAATCTGCCATTTGTTTATGTTTATTGGCTTGCAAAATAATTTAATTGTTTGTCATCCAATACAGGGTTGAGTCTGCTCATTGGACCTTAAAAAGGCTTTTGCAGAATAGTGTTGGAGACTTATGCTCTGTTTGGGATGCCATGAATAATATAATCAGCTTGCAACATACTGAGATCAAGGCATCTTTAGAGAAGAGCACACATGTGGTAGGACATGTTTTTAAAGTGACTTTATACAAGAAACTTGTTAGCATGGTGTCCAGGTATGCTTTAAATTAGATTGCTGCTGAGTATGAGCGAGTACATTATGCAAGAAAAAATCCTTCTCGTTGTGGGTGTGTAATGAGGACAACGCATGGTTTGCCTTGTGCATGTGAGCTAGCGAAATATGTACTTGGGAGCATTCCCATTGACACTGTTCATGTTTTTTGGCGGAGATTAAATTTTTCAGATGAAGGTATGGATGAATCTGAAGTCACCATCACTAAAGAGTGGGAAGTCATATCTACACGGTTTGAAAAACTTGATTTGTGTGGGAAAATAACACTAAAGACTAAGCTTAAAGAAATCGTGTACCCTGATTCGACTTCGATGTGTCCTCCTCCTGATAAGGTTAAAACGAAAGGTGCCCCAAAGAAGAAAATGACAAAGCATGAAAGGCCAACGAGAAGGGACCCGTCTTACTTTGAGTATGTAGACGAGTTACATTTCGTGCAGAATAGTTGCCCTACTCCAAGAGAATCCGTTTCAGAAACTTGTGTTATGCAGCAAAACAGGATCCTTCCAATGTTAGATCAATTTCATCCATTTATGCAGAAGTTCATCAAGAATATCATCGATGTCAAAGCGGATGGTAACTGTGGTTATCGTGTCATTGCTGTCTTATTAGGTTATGGTGAAGAATCCTGGTCTTTGGTACGCAATCATTTGCTTAAAGAGCTTACAGAGTGGACTGATGGATATATACCTTGTTTGGCGGGATACATAGATTTGAAAGCTTGAAGCGGTCCCTTTTGGTTGATGGATTGTCAAAGGTAAAAGAACTAAAGTCTCCGTTTGGTATGCCTTTACTACCAAATGCATGGGATCTTTACTGTTTTTCGTTAACTGTATTTGCACAGGTAACTATGGATAAATGGATGGATAGCACGGATATGGGTCATGTTATTGCATCAAGATATAACGTGATTCTAGTCTCGCTTTCACTTAAACAAAGTATGACATTCTTCCCTCTACATAGCCAACCTCCGAGGGATATGCAAGTTCATCGTATACTATGCATCGGTCATGTTTTTGGTAACCACTTTGTTCAGGTATGATTGACATATTTTGCTTTAATTTGTTGTTACTTTAATTACGTTGAACCTACCTAATTTTAGTATATGATTTTTGGACAGGTATTTTTGCGAGATAATTGTCCGTTGCCATGCACGACCTTGTTGTCGGCTACTCATTGTACCATGGAAGCTCAATCGTGGCCTAGTTATTATATTGAGCGTATGCAAATGTATACAAAATGTATGAAAGTACGTACGGAATATGTTGACTTAAGAGATGCTTAGACAATTTATGGTTAATGAAAGTTGCATTTGAATTCATAAAGGTTCAAATATCCAAATGTTACAAATCATATGCATCCATAAATGTTAAACTGCAAAGTACATGAATATAAATGTCCAACTGGAAAGTACAAATCATATGCATCCATATAAACAAGCTCATAGTCGCCTCCGTTGTCTCTGTCTAGGTCGTGTAGTGCGCGTGTAGACTAAGCCGTCACCTGTCACACCCCGAGCAATACGCAGCAGTTGCTCCACCATAGAGTATGCATCAGTGCCCTCTATGACCATCTCAGAATCAAGCATATGTTGTAACCCCTCAGCGATGCGTTCGCAAGCAACCTGAAATAAGCAGACATATTATTAATTAAATGCTAGTATATCGTTATACGGGGTTTGTTATTGCATGTACATTACAAGGTTTAATATACTACCGCTGCATACGCATGGGTATGCCCCGTGGAAGAAATGGTAGACTCTAAGCCTGCTGCACCATCGTCACGAGGCTGATGCACAATGGGAGGCACAGGTAGTGGTGTAGTAGTGGCCTCAGAACAAAAACGTGCACGAGCAGCCTCATACTGTGCTAGACTCATGACTGGATGTGACACACGGTAAAACCACTCCATATAGCCAGCAACATGTTGACCGGAATGATCAACCAAGTCCCCTGTCGCCACAATGTAATCACTGAAGTGCATCCATCTGTCATCCAAATCCGCTAAGGAAGGCGCGTCGCGTGTAAGTACCTCTGGAATGTGCTGTACATATCCAAATTGCCTCAGGACCTGGTCTGGATGATACCTGACAATATGTGTACCCCAACGGATGGCCCCAGAGTACAAACATATGGTCTCAAACTCTCTGTGTAAACGGTGGTCTTCATATGGAGTCCAGCAAACATCAGCAGAAGTCAACCTATCTATACGCAATCGATAGGTTGACAGAGGTAACGCCTTCGCCATCGTCCACCAGCACGCACGTGGCTGAACCTCGTCATAGTCATCACTCGGAACAACATTCCCTAACATAGGGAAATGCTCATATATCCAACACTGTATATGACAATAAAATATTAATTAAGACAGAATCAATAACATAAATAAAACAATATAAATTAATCCATCATCATTGATAACCACCTATACCTGTAACAATGTAATGTAGCCTGCCAGATGCTTCCCATGGTGCTGACATGCGTAGTTCAAGTTTTCATACATGTGCACCAGAGCACCAGCTCCCCAAGCGTATCTGGCAGCCTCATCGATGTAGCGGAAAGCTTCCAAGAATACCACACCTATATGTGTGGCACTCTTGTTAGCAAACAGCGTGCACTCTACTAGATGAAGCAAATAAGCCCTAGCAACTATCGTCCACTGCCTGGCTTCACACCTCTAATAATACAAGTCTCGTAGCCACGCTAGACGAACATATTCCCCATGGCATTGGGTTGTCTCAGCAGTGGCTTCGTCGACTGTGACATGTAGCAAATCCACCAGCATGCTAATGGCCTCTCCTACGTCGATAGCCTCAAACGAATGCAACGCTCTCATAACTGGAAGATGCAAGATGGAAGCCACGTCATCCAATGTAACTGTGAACCCCCCCATAGGCAGGTGGAAACTACTGGTTTCAGGGTGCCATCTCTCAACAAAAGCAGATAGCAATCCCCTGTCCCCAGTGTCCACACAGCAAGAAACAAGAGAAGCCAGCCCCGATGCAGCCACTATGCCCTGGATCTCTGCAGCTGGCTTCCCAAACTTAATCACTTTCCGTCCGTGAGAAGCCAACTTCAGCTTAGGACGCTCCTGCAATAAACACTATATTAGTTTTCATGTATGTTATCAATAATTGAATATGCATAACCGATGAAAATTATAAAAATGTACCTCTCCGACCCAGACTCTAACGACGATATGGTTTGCATAAGAGGTCAACAACGAAGAATCCTCTGGTCCACCTAGAAATGAATCAATCTGATGATCAACATCCTGTGCCTCAACATCAACATGTTGTGCCTCAGCATGAACATCCTGTGCCCGATCATCCTGTGTTGGAGGGATATCCGTATCCACCTGAGGCTCCTCAAGAACAGGATCCTCAACAACAACCTCCTGTAACCTTTGCCTATGGACGGATGCTGTAGGCTTACGCCTCTGCCCAGGATCATCTTCACTATCTCGACTAACGCCACCCACTCTCCGAGGCATTCCTCTAGTCCTAGCCATGATCTCTGCGTATCATTTGTACACATGTCAGCCATCAATCCTTAACCATGACATCTCATTCATGACTAGAAACCAAACCAAAGCAAGAGTGGTACACAACCATCAGATGTCATTCATCAG
>PYAF01006013.1:86132-100682 GCA_007407185.1 Glycine tomentella | reverse complement strand
TCAGGCATGTTGCACAGCACCAGATTTGTAAATATAGGTACCCTCCTGCACCAGATTTGCAAATATTTTTGAAAACGCACCTTATTGGTAAATATTTTTAAAAAAAACACCCTTTTGGTTCTTTTGCCACTGAAACTGCTTTCCAAACTATTCAGCAGTTGCATTCTCAGTCTCAGGAAGAGCTTAGATCTCTTGCTTCTGAACTTAACAGTAAAGTGGAAATACTGGGGAATGTGGAATCTCGTAGGCAGGCTTTAGAGGATGAAGTACATAGGGTGAGTGAGGAAAACAAAATTCTAACCAAGGTCAAAATTTCTTCATCTTTGTCTATAAAAAATTTGCAGGATGAGATTTTGAATTTGAAGGAGACAATAGAGAAAGTTGAACAGGAGGTGGAGCTTTGAATTGATGAAAGAAATGCTCTTCAGCAAGAAATTTACTGTCTTAAAGAAGAGCTTAATGATGTGAATAAAAAAACATGAAGCCATGATAGAGGAAGTCCGGTCAACTGACTTAGACCCACAATGCTTTTGGATCATCTGTGAAAAATTGCAAGATCAGAACTTAAAGCTGAAGGAAACATGTGAGGCTGACATGCATAGAGAAAGTAGCTCTTTTGGTAAAATTGGAAACCATGGAGAAACTTCTGGAGAAAAATATTGTTTTAGAGAATTCGCTTTCGGACTTGAATGCTGAGCTGGATAGCGTCAGAGGAAAGGTAAATGTGTTGGAAGAAACATGCAATCTTTGCTAGTGGAGAAATCAAATCTTACTGCTGATAAGGCCACCTTGTTTTCTCAGTTACAATCCACAACTGAAAAGTGGGAGAAGCTCTCAGAAAAGTGCAATTTATTGGAAAATTCACTATTTGATGTGAATGCTGAACTTGAAGGGTTAAGGGTGAAGTCCAAGGTATTAGAAGACACATGCCGATCACTTGACCATGAGAAGTCCACTATCTTTGAAGAGAAAGAAACCTTAGTTTCACAGTTGAACATAACTCATCAAACACTGAAAGATCTTGAGAAACTACACAATGAATTAGAATTGAAGCATTTTGAACTAAAAGGACAAAGGGAGTCTACAGCTACTATACATAACTTTTCTGCAACCACTACTATATAAATTGTTCATTCATTCCTTTATTATAAGTTTCTAGTATTTTATATCAACAACGTTAATAATATACTATGCTATAAATGTTCAGTTCAGGGACATCAGCTGTAGACACTAAAATGATGAAAGCAATTGTGGAAGAGCAAGAACGCCAAACCTTAGTGTACAATCTTGTCACGCCAATCATAAACCAGTTAATAATAATAATAACATCCCCACATTTTTTAATTTCTTATTCGCCTTCATTATGTGTACATGGAATTTCTTAACTGCAGAGTTACTTAAGGGACATTCATTCAGGGACTAACATAAATAATGATTTTTTTTTTGATCAGCAAAGATATATATATATATATATATGTGTGTGTGTGTGTGTGTGTAAAACAGAACATTACAAGGAGTAATACCAAAAGGATCTAAACAAGCAGAGCCTATGGCGGCCTAATTCATGGGAAAAGGCATGAATTAAGCAGGCAGAAGTCTAGTTAGATCAAAAGAAAACCCCAAAACAGGAGACGACTAAACATACTATCCCCCCTGGATACAAAAATGTTACCCAAATTACTAGACCATACATGAAATTATTTTTTAAATTATTTATTTATTATTTAACATAAATAATGGAATAATACACACTTTGGGATTTTATTTTTTAATTTACTTCCATGGACAGACTAAAGTACAACCCCTATATAAATGTAGCAAATTTACGCAGTTACATCACCGTGTATCCTTCCAAAAATTTTAACAAGCCTTCATTCCACAAGAATAAGGAAATAAAAATTAAAACAATGCAGTTTCAAGCGGAGGTAATTAACATTCTAGTTTATCAAAATATATATAAGATAGCAAGAAAAAAAATCACAACCACCACCACAAAACAACTAACCATATGTTTTATCACAAACCTCAAACAAGAACAAAGTGGAGCCCTTTCGATTCAACTTTTCTGCCCTTTACCTATCATCATTACAAACAAACAAATGCATCAATAACGAGCCGTGTGTGTGACTCCAGTAAGCATGGGGTTGTGATGAAAAACAATATGTTCTTTTACAACTTAAAAAATGAAAGCAACCATCAACAACAAGCATAAGAAACAAATTCAGTTAACATGGAATTATTCACCTATTTAGTTGTATATGCATCAAGAAGAAAAGTGTTGATTTCGATGTTGTGGTTGCAAACCAAGTATTTGACCATATCCCATTAATCTAAAAGCACAATTAATGTTGCATTCCACAATGAAATGGAACAAGAGCATGTGAGACAGGGCAACTAAATTCTGTAATAACTGACTTAACATGAATAACAAATTGGAGCTGACTGCAGAGTTTCCACAATTTATTAGTCCTTAACATTCTATCTTAATAATGGAACATACACAACCAGACTAGCAATCTTGAAGAAGTCAAACTTGACAGCCACCTTCTTGAGTTAAGAGGCACTAAATTGGCAGTGGCCTGCAGTAATAGGGCAACATGTAAGCTCCCAACTAAATCATTGTGAATTTATTAGCGTTAACCACACAAAATTTGATAGTTTTCTTTTTTTGGAAGGCTAGCTTCTATACCTCGTACTGTTAGCACCAACGATTTGTTTATCAAAGGCTTTGTAAATGGTTGCTAAAATAACATATTATAACAAGGCATAACACAAGCCATGCAATAGATATGACACATTAATAGTTGAAAGAGTTCAGATAATATAACTTTAGCTCTGAACTGAATGGACCAAACTAGTAACTGATGATAGAATGGGTTACACTTTATATATAGATCAGGTAGTTGGCTAACTAATTCAACTGACTATTAACTGTTTTAACAAACTAACAAACTAGGAATTACACAATAACAGTCATTTTTCTATCCTAACAACTAAGAACATTATCGTACTATATAAGAAGTAAAAGCAAAAGGCTGAAATTAATATCTTAAATGAGAGACAACTGTAATAATGCTAGTGATATATAGCATTTACATCAAGGTTTGGTCTAGGAGATGTTGTTTATCCTTATTGGTCCTAGGTGGAGTTTATTCATGAATAGTGGGTGAGAGATTGGAAAGTCTGTGTTGTTCATGTCTACTCAGAAGGTAATTTCGTTGCTGATTATTTAGAATCTTTGGTTCACTTACATGATATAGGATTACATGTACTTCATGCACTACCTCATGGGTCTGTGCATTTACTTCTTAAAGATGTAACAGGACTTCCTTTACCCTGTATAGTTGCTATTTAGTTGTTTGGGCTTTTGTTTTCTACTTCTTAAAACCCAAAAAAAATTTGTAATGATAGAATAAAGCATATTCCTTTTAAAGTATATTTAAAAATTTATACAATTATTCAGTGCATACATTGTTCGAAAATCTTGCAGTTCATTCTGTCACAGAATTTTGTTAATGGTCGGTCAACGTTATAAAGTCATACCATTCAAACCACGCGGATTTAAGCTGGTCATCCTTTTTTTAATGTTCTGGACAGAGAGAGACAGGTTCCTATCAATTCTCTAAATGGTTGACGGTTAGTATCTAGGCCACAAATAATGTAATCAAATCACTATGTTCCGATAACTTGCCAAACTAATGGCCTCTAACAATTTTCTGTTTCTTTTTGCCAAACTACTCGTTTTGTTCCCTTGAATTTCATTATTTGTAACTCAAACCATTACAGTTTTGCAGCCCCTACCTCATGGCACTACATTGGTGTCTAAAAATAGAAATTTTGAATTGGGATTCTTAAGTCCAAGCAACAATAACACCACCACAAACTGCTACCTTGGAATATGGTACAAAAGAATCACAGTTAAAACTGTAGTTTGGGTTGACAATCGTGAAAACCTAGTCAAGGACAACTCCGGCAAGCTGAGCATAAATACACAAGGAAAACTTGTGATCCTCAGCATGAACAATAGTCTTGTTTGGTCCGCAAACTCAACAGAAGAAACAAAAGCAAAGAGTCTAATTATTATTCAGCTTTTAGACTCAGGGAACTTGGTTCTAAGAGATGACAAAGATTGGAATGGGCAAAACTACTTGTGGCAGAGCTTTGACTACCCTTATGACACAAGTTTCAAAAACAATAAGAGCAATAACTACTTCAGGAGATATGGGTGGACATAACAATGGCCATGAACAACAAAGAAGCTTTGCTATTTTTATCATCCCTTTAATCCTTGTTGTGGCTACGCTGCATATTGCAATGGCTTTTGGTTTAAAGCATAACACTAACCATAACCCTGTTTGATTTAACCTAAAACCTAACCCTTTTGGTTTAAACCCTGACCCTCGAAGTGAAACTACAAGAGAACCAGGGTGAAAGTTGAGGACCATACCTGAATAACCCAATAGCAGAGTTGTCGGCACCAATAGCTGAACGAGCACTCGACAGGGAGACAGGTCTCACGTTCGGTTGACGAGAGAGGACCAGTGACAGAGGACAACTCCTACAGTGGAGGAAAAGGCTTAGGGCACAACCTTCAGGGGAGGGAGAGGCTTAGGGGACGAGCTTCAGAGGAGGGAGAGGCTTAGGGCACGAGGAGGGGAGAGAGAGGCTTAGGGGGGCAGTGGGGCACGACACAATGAAGAAGCTAACACTAAAAAATGAAGACACACAAGACACAAAACGACGCCGTTTCAATTTTTTTTTTCACAATTTAAAGACGGTTATTTTCAAAACGTCTTTGAAAACGCCAAAACGACGACAGTTAAACAAAACCCGTCGTTGTTTATAAAAAACTAAGACGGTCTCGAAAAGAATCTTCGTTGATTTTTTATTTTATTTACTAAATTGCCACCGCCCCCCCTTCTAAGACGGTTCCGCCAGAACCGACGTAAATTGGCCGTCGTAAAATGCTTAATTTGTAGTAGTGTCTCCAATGAAGCAATAGATGCTTCGTACCTCTCTAGCACTGTTACCAAAATTTTCTCAACAATTCTGGAATCTGCAAAATTACCGCCCAGTAACTTTATCTTGTTGGCAATGCCCAACAATTTGTCTGAGTATTCCTTGATTGTGTCAGACTCTTTCATCCTTTAAAGCTCAAATTCCCTCATTAAGTTAAGCACCTGCATGCTTCTAATTCTTTCATCTCCAGCATATTCCGCCTTTAAATAGTCCTAAATCGTTTTTGTCGATTTGAGAGTCATGACCCTAGTAAAGATGGTTGTAGAGATACCAGCAAAAAGGCATGATTTTGCCTTTGCTTTTCGACTTTTTTTCTCCTTATGATTCTTGATCTGGGCCATTGTGGGATTGTCCGGTAGTGGAAGGACTTCATAATCCTCTTCTACAGCTTCCCAAAGATCCAAAGCCTCTAGGTAAGCCTCCATTTTGACGGCCCAAAGATCATAGTTTTCCCCATTGAAAATTGGAAGAGCTACTTGGGAAAAACTTGTTTCAGAATCCATTTTCACATGTCCGTAAGAAATAAGCTCTCGATACCAATTATTGAAAATTTTCAAGAGGAAATAAAAACAATATTTGCTTTGAGAGAACAAAAATATATATTGAAGGAGAAGATGAAGATATGATAAAAAATAATTGAAGGGTTAAGTTTATTTACCAGCAACAATTACATTTATAATATTCAAATGAAACAGAAAAAATTATTTGTTACCAAAATTTTAGTAACATTGGATAACAACCTAATAACCTAACTTGATCTTAAAATATAGAAACCATTTATTGACTAGAACAATAACTAAAATACTAAAAAATAAAAAATAGTTGCAGTCCAAAAAACATATAACTAACAATTAATTACTAGAAAGCAGTAGCTCAACAGAGAAAAAAAAAAGAAGATACATGCTAAGCTTGTACGGAAGATTCTACATATTTGAAACAAAATAAAATCATTTCAATAAGACATATCTGGTTACCAAACTCCAACCAAATGATCCATTGTCATTAGTATATATGGTTCACACTAGTGATGTAACTTAAATCATTCTTAACGAGAATAAGGGTTTTTATTTTAATTTTTTCATATTTTCTTTATGTTTATTTATTTAACATTTTTCTGTCTTTTATAACTTTATTTCTTTTTCATCTTATCATACCTCAAATCTCTTACTTTTCTCAATCTTTTATTCTTTTTGTATATTCATCTTTTCCTTTGTTCACCTGATACTACAAAGGGCCCCTTGGACAAAAATTATTGGATAGTTAACGAGAAACAACATGACATTGGCTACTTAGAATGATGAGTGATTCATGTGATAGAAGACCCTTAAAGTGGTTGACGAAGTTCCGATGGATACTTCCACTGTTAGCTTTGACCGTTCTTATAATAACTAGTAAAAGAATTTATTATCAACCCAGTACTATTATTTTTATTATTATATATTCCAATTTTTTAGATTTAAATTTCTCTAAATCTAAAAATTATGACAAATTTTAATTTTAATGTTTCGCAAGAAATTATTAACAATTTTAGTCTCTATTATTTAAAATTCTCTACTTTTAATAACATAACACATATTTAAATATATCACAATATTAATAATCATTCTGACACATTATAGATAAATAATAATAGGAATTATTTTTTTAAAATTTAAACTGAAAGAGTTGAAACATTAAAACCAAAATTTATTATATTTGATTAAAAAATATATTTTTTTTTATACACCAAAATAATGTTACAATGTGTTTGCTTTACAAGTTTTTATTTATTTATTTTATAAGTTTTATATGACGTTTATTAATTTAAATTTATTAAATTATGGGCTTCTAAACTAAAATTCAATAAATGTTATTATATGATCTTTTAATCAAATTATATATTCAAGTAGGTGCGTATGAATGATTTTTAGGTCCTTAAATCATGTGGATGGATTCGGTTGATTTTGTTTGCATTTCTTGTGAGTTTTTCAAGAGTATAAGATAGTGTATATACTGTTTTCAGTTTTCAAAAGGAAAGATATCTATTCTATTTTTTTTTAATTAGATAGAAAAGATAAAAAAAATATCATTATTAATTAAAGTAATAGTGTACATCAACTTGTAGAAAATTAAGATGGACATAGACACCAATATAGCACATGGACTTTCATGCCTTATCCATCTATGGATTCTTCTTCTACATCAATTTTTACCCCTAAATCTAGGTATTAGTTTTTATTTATATACATATCATATATTAAACTTAGAGATGGATCTATGAATCTTTCTTTCCCTGAGTAATTTAAATAATATAGCACATAATCAGTCAATTAAATTATAAAAATAAAAACAAAAAATTTCCGGCGAGTCATTATTGCCTGTAAATCACACCCTACCTCTACTTGCAAACACTCTAAAACCCAGCCCACAGATAGATGGATAAGGCATGGAAGTCCATATTTTTTTACGAACTTATTAATATTAGTGTCCAATAAATTGTGGTTCATAAGGAAGACTTACTTGTTAGCTTACATAGAAAAGAATGGTTAAATAGGGAAATGTAATGGGAGTGATTATTCCAATTGAGTGGCATTATATTTTATATATGTTCTTACGTATTTTCTTAGATAGGTAGCTAACTTTCCATAAGAAAGTGTTTGCATGCAAGCAATAAAATAAAGTTGACCGCAAATTGATTTGTTTTTATACGTATTAAATTAAAATTGGAATAGAATCTTAATATGTCTCATAGAGAATGTATAAGGGTATAGTGGAATTAAATGCTTTAGCTTATTGTTTAAAAGTTAAATAAAATTGAGTAAATGTGAATAAGTGTTAGTTTTTCTGCATGATCGTGCTTAATTGGTATTTGGTTTTTAATTTATAGGACTTCTATGTATAACAGAATTGAGTTCCTAAGCTTATTATTGACAGATGCTAATGCACCAGCTGCATTTCTCATGCTCATGTTTCATGTCTGCCAAGTTAAGTAAATTAATGTGTTTCTAGCTTCTCTCTTTCTGTCCCTTACTTTGTTCCTCACAGGCAGACAGTGTTTTGTTTCATTGAAGGTTTATACAAAAGCCTCACTTGTTGTTGTTGCTGTTGCTACTCATATATATGTTGTGTTTATTTTCATGCAGGGATGTGATGTCTCAATTCTGTTGGACTCCAACTACCTAGTCACCTGTTTGGTATTGACTCTAGCATTTCTAGAGATCCCCAAACAGCACCATTTGTCATGCGGTTTGCCATGGATCAGAACTACTTAAAGGCTTTCTCATTTGTTAAACTTTCTTCAAGGCTTTCTCACATCAATTTAGTTAAATAGCACACTTGTTCTATGATACAAGTTAAATATACAAATCTATATTATTTTGTATGCTTATGCATAAGTTAAATAGCACACTTGTTCTATTAATTTTATTGTGGTTTTGCATATTTCAAATATTTTCATAATAAATATTTTTTGATTGTTTAATTTTATTAAATAAAATAAATATATTTAAGATAAAATTGTTACATGAGTAAAAGTTATCATCCTTTATCAGAACTATATGTCTATTCTTAAAGTTAAATAAAAACACTTAAAATCTCTATTTTTCCATACATCCTAGGTGAAAATCTAGTTACATTGTAAAGTGTAAAAAAGTGTTGAAGGAAGTATACCTTCTTTTAAAAGCAAGTGCTAATATCTAGCTCACTTTTATGTTATCTCATTTTGATTAGGAGCTAACATTAGCTATCAATTTTCAATTTTGATCAATTTGCTCATACCATTAAAACTTCTTCGGTCTTTTAATGTATTAAAGGTTCCTATAAGGAGAGTATTTAAACAGTAGCTAGTTGTATAACTTGGTTTTCAAAATCGTTAGAGTTTCTTCAATGGTTCCTAAATTAGTATTAGGATTGAAATATTTTTTCCTTTAAATTTGAATTTTACTTTAATATTTAAAATGACTTTTTTCAGTTCCCTTATTTTGAAAAAACCTAACTTTATCCTTACAATTGACTGCATAAAAAACCTAGATGATGTTGCTAATGGTATTTTCTTCATTAGTGTAAAAAATGGGATCAAAGCCGGATTTGAATATAAAATTTGCATTCTTAATGTGATTTGAAGATAATTTTGCCATTTTGAATAATTGAAGCTAAGTAAATCAAAATTTAATTGGATCCAGGTTAATTTATGGAAATTTTAAACCAATAAAGTTAAGTAAATCAAAATTTAATTGGATCCAGGTTAATTTATGGAAATTTTAAACCAATAAAGTTAAGTAAATCAAAATTTAATTGGATGCACATTAATTTTCTCTCTTAATATGTTTTTTTACTTATATAAGTTAATAATTTAAAAATAAAGTATTAAAAATAATTTTTTACATAAAATGCATATTAAATTTATTTTATCGAAAATTATAATAAAGCATATTTTGTTTCTTAAGATTTATTCTTAAGATATCCATTAACTCATTCAATTTTTATTTAATATATAATTTTAAAACTTATGTTCAAATAAAAATATTGTCTGTACTTTTAAACCTTATATTTATAGGTAATTTAACATAAAATTACATTAACAAATAATGAAATTTTTTTTTGTCACAAAATAAAATAATATAATAGTTATTAAATAAAATAAAATTAGTAACTAACAATAATAGAATGTCAAGCTTCACTAACACTCTAACAAAATGCAAGCTCATATGAATTTCACCACTAATTTCATACACTTTGTGCCTTACCTCATATGAACGATAGCATCATTTAAGAGGATTACAAAGGAATTCATTTGAGTTGATGATTGGAAAAGAGAAGTTAGGGTTAGAGAAGCGAGAGTGAGAAAAAGGTATATTTAGTATATATAAGGATTTGTTTAACTTTGAGTTAGGAAAAGATTTTGAAGAAACCAATAGCTTGTTGAAGAATCGGCTCCATAAAAAAATCTTGCATTGGAGAATGCTTGCGTGACGGAGCTGTTTCTTGCATGGAGAGTTTCTTATATAAGGAACTCAAACTTAACAATAAAATGTTGAACTACAAATTTAGTATAAAAACAATACAATAATGAAAAACATTTAACGCCAAATTTAGACTACATTCAATTCGTACTGGATTTTCACGGCTCAGTCACTTATCATGATCATTTCCAAGAATAGGTTGAGTCAACGGATTGACCACAAGTCTTGCTTGCACAGCTTTTAAGAGCTCATATTCTTCCCTACACACAAGACATTGTTTTCATCTAACATGTCATAACTCGAACCCCAACCTTTTGATTGGGGCATCTCCCTAACCTAACACAATATCCATCAATCAATTGAAAGCTGAATATACGGTATTTTGGCATCGGCTAAATATTTCAACAGAAAAAAAGATTACAATTATGGTTCATTGAAAAATATTTGCTGACATTTATCTTCTTAAACCAAATTAAGCAATGTGTTAAACATGGTGCTCTAACCAATTAAATTAATAAGTCATCTTTTATATTAAAAACTAATTAATGTCGTTATATATAACAATAAAATTTTTAATGCATATTTAATATACATAAACCTACATAATAAATTTTATAACAATTAATTTTTATCTAAAAATGCATATTTTATAATAATAAATTTTAAATAAAAATCATGGTTTAATTAAAAATCATAGGTTTGAATAAAAAATATTATGTTCATATATATTAGAAATTTTAATATTATAAAATCATAGGTTCATATACTTTATATATATATATATATATAATGTATTAATTAATTTTTAACACAAATGATCTATTAATTCAATTGATTAGAATATAATCTTAATAAATAAAAGATTGCAAGGTAGGTTAGCTAGTTTCGGACACTCTGTATTTGGGCCCAATTTGTCCTTCAAATACAAAGGCATCTACTAAATACACTATAACATTTTCTTATACACTATATAAAATTTTCATAATGGCAAAAATACCCTCACCTGTGTTGTTTGCTTTTTCTGTTGCTTGGAAGCAGCTTTGGTCATTTATTTGAGCTTGCGTTTTCAGTGTGGTTGGTTGCAGGGTGATTTTGGCTGTGCATTGGAGGTGGCTTTGGTCGAAGGGGCTAGTCGGAGATGCGTTGTTGGCAGTGTGAGCGAGATAAGTAAGTTTTCATACATACGGAATGATACGGATTACGTAATCCGTAAGTTATAATTCGATAAAAGTGAGATACGGATTGGGTAATCCGTATGATGCGTACGGATTATGTGATCTGTATGGTTCATAAGGATTACTTAAATTTGTATGATTCATACGGATTAAGTAATCCATATGAACCATACGGATTACCCAATCCGTATGAACCATACGGATTACTCAATCTATATGAACCATACGGTTTGGGTAATCTGTATGCACCATAAATTGTTTTAAAAAAATTAAATATATTTTAAAAATTAATTTACTTGTTTATAAATTAATAAAAGAAAAGTTGGATAAATTGGATACCACAATGATATAATTGTTGTGGATGTATTATATTAGTATAGGTAAATTGGGTAATTTATTTAAGTATTCAAATATTTCTTTTAAGTGCTTTGCTTAGGATATTTAAGAATTTTGAATATTTTATTTGTAAATTTTATTATTAATGTAGTGTAAATTTGTATTGTATATTGTATGAATATGTAATAATGATGTTGCCCAAAAAAATATATAATTGGTAACATTATGATTTTAATTTGGTGAATGAAATAATTTTATTTTGATTTGTTAAGATGGACAACGACGAGTAGATTTATGATAGTATTATGTGTGAAGATGTTAATATGGAGGAAGACATTGGTGAAGAAGCTGATGTGTTTGAAAATGTTAATTGTTCAGAGCAGCATTCAATGCCAACGAGGTATATATTTGATTTAGCATGTAGTTAAATTAGTTTAATGATTGAGTTTAACTATACAAATGATAGTACCCAACAATGAATGTTCCATTTTTGTAGGTGTTTGTTTCCCGTGAGGATGTATTGAAATGGGCTCGAAGTGTTGCATTTGATAATGGTTTTGTAGCTGTCATAATAAAGAGTGGGATGACAAATGGAAAACTAGGAACAACATCATATGTTATAATTGGCTGTCAAAGGAGTGGAAAGTACAGATCATTCAAAAAAGGTTTTGTACCTACAACGGGTAGCAGTAGAAAATGTGAATGTCCATTTAAGCTGAGAGCAAAACCCAGCCCAAGAGGTGAAGGGTGGGTAGTGAAACTAATATGTGGCATGCATAATCATAGTTTGACTAGGTCATTATGTGGACACGTATATGCTGGTCGGCTAACTAAGGAGGAGAAGATCAATGTTGCTGATATGACAAGGTCAATGGTGAAGTTAAAGAATATTCTTTTAACTTTGAAGGAGCACAATGCCAATAATTATGCAACTTTGAAGCAAATGTATAATGCAAGGTATGCAACCGCACGCAGATAAGAGGTAACAATACTGAAATGCAATAGTTAATGAAGCTTCTTGAACGTGACATGTATATTTATTGGCATAGAATGAAAGAAGAAAATGTGGTACGTGACTTATTTTGGACACATCTAGATTCAGTGAAATTGAGCAATGCATATCATGTGGTCTTCTTGATAGACAGTACATACAAAACAAACAGGTACATACTTCCTTTACTTGACATAGTTGGTGTGACATCTACTGGTATGACATTTTCTGCTGCATTTTCCTATTTAGAGGCGGAGCGGATAAACAATCTTGTGTGAGCCCTTGAACGGTTTAGAGGGATTTTTCTGAAAAGTGAATTTTTCCCAGAAATCATTATTACCGATAGAGATTCAGCATTGATGACTGCTGTGAAAACTATTTTTCTAATGTCAACCAACTTATTGTGTCGATTTTACTTTGACAAGAATGTGAAGGCAAAGTGTAAAACTTACATACGCCAAAATTTGGCATGGGACTTTGTCATGGAAGCCTGGGGGACTCTTATTGATTGTGGTACTGAGAAAGCTTACGATGAATGTTTGAAGAAGTTTGAAGTTGCATGTGCACCATGGACCGCGTTTGTTGATTATGTGAAAGAAACATGGTTGTATCCTCATAAGGAAAAAATTGTAACCGCTTGGACAAATAAAGTAATGCATCTTGGCAACCCTACAACTAACAGGTAACAAAATATTTAAAGCTGGTGACATTGTGTACTGTTGAACAACCTATTTTTTTAAAACTATGAACATGCTGTCACTAAATGTAGGGTTGAGTCAACTCATTGGACTTTAAAGAGGCTTCTACAAAATAGCATTGGAGACTTATGTACTGTTTGGGATGCCATGAACAATATGATCACGTTGCAACATACTGAAATAAAGGCATCAATAGAAAGAAGCACCCATGTCATAGGACATGTATTTAAAGTAACATTGTACAAGAGACTTATTGGCATGGTGTTGAGGTATGCATTGAAACAAATTGTTGCTGAGTTTGAGCGAGTTCATTATGCAGGCAAAAACTCTTCTCAATGTGAATGTGTCATGAGAACTACCCATGGTCTCCCTTGTGCATGTGAGCTAGCTAAAGTTGTTGTTGGCAACGTACCGCTTTCAAGCATTCATATGTTTTGGCAAAGTTAAAATTTTTCCAACCAAGGTTTGGATGACATGAAAATTCACATCACTAACGAGATACAAGCAATCTCCAATTGTTTTCAGAAGCTTGACATGTGTGCCAAAATGACGATGATGACTAAGCTTAAAGAACTTGCTTTTCCTGATCAAACATCGATGAATCCTCCCCCTGAAAAGGTGAGAACAAAAGGTGCTCTGAAAAATAAACACACAAGACATGAAAGATCAACCAAGCGGGATCCGTCTTACTTTGAATATGTTGATGAATTACATTTAGTGCAAAATAATTGCTCCACACAAAAAAGGTATGCTTCCTCATCTGATCAACCAATGAAGAACAAAAGCATTCCTATGCTACATCAATTTCATCTTTTTATGCACAAGTTCATTGTTAACATCACTGATGTCAAAGCTGATGGTAATTGTGGATACCGTGTAATTGCTGTCGTACTAGGTTATGGTGAAGATTCTTGGCCTTTGGTCCTCAATCATTTGCTTAAAGAACTTTCACAATGATATGATCAATATATAACATTGTTTGGTGACTTTGATAGGTTTGATCAGGTAAGGCGGTCCCTTCTTGTTGATTGATTAGCAAGGGTAAGGCCGAACTTTCACAATGTTTTTACCAACATATGTATGATTTTTAGATGCAGATATCGAAACTAATAAATTTTGATTGTGTAGGTAACAATGGATAAGTGGATGGATATTGCCGACATGGGTTATGTCATTGCTTCAAGGTATAATGTTGATATGCGCCCAACATATAGTCCCTTCCAAGCTATTAAAAGCCAAAAATCATCGACAAATAGATTAGAATTGCATATGATTATGATAAATGTTGATGAATCCATTTCTATCATGTGTTGTGCTAATTTGACCATCTTTATAGCAAGAAGGAACACAATTCAAGCCATTTTTGGAAGCTCGGGTCAGCCACGCCTCAA
>PYAF01006013.1:61163-86032 GCA_007407185.1 Glycine tomentella | reverse complement strand
TAGGTTGCATTTGGTACACCCATTATCTATCTTGTATATATATCCTTTATGTTTATCTTTAGCCTTTAATTTACTTTGTCCAACAACATCTCTCTCAAATACCTTTTTGTCATCCAATCTTGAGATACAATTTATGATTTATTTGACCAAACAATCCTCGTTGGGAACGATATCTGTATTTATCACTTTATTACTTGTATGACCGGTATACTTGCCGAGTCTGCAACAAATGTCATTATTGTTTCTCTTTCTCTGCAACCAAGTATGACGTTTTTCCCTCTGAGAAGCCAACCTCCTAAAGATCCATCTATTCATCGCATTACTTGTATTGGTCATGTGTATGGTAACCATTTTGTCCAGGTATAACAAGCAGCATTAATTGAAGTATTATTTTGTTTGACATTTGTCAAAATGAATTTACAACAAACATCGTATTTGAAACAGGTTCAACTGACAGACGACTGTCCTATCCCATGCACTGCATTCTTGTGGTCTACACATTGTTGAAATGAGGCAAGAGATTGGCCAAGTCCCTATATTCATCAAATGAGGCTATACTCAGATTCCGTTAAGTTACCACCTGAATATGTCGATTTAGGATAAAGTCCTTATGGTGTAATTTGCTAAAAGAATTATAAAGACTTTGTGTCCAACAAGTATATATTCAAATTCCAACAAGTTCCATGCAATGCTTATAAATTAACAAATAGCCTGCCAATATGTTTAAATACAAAAAACTTAAAATTAATTTTTAAACAATTGATATAAATGTATGAATCAGTGTCGATCAGCAAGTCGTCTCCTAACTGATTCCCTCAATCTACTAGTGCGCACAAATACGTTTCCATTCGGTGTCACACTACGTGCTAATCCTAACAAGTGCTGCAGAGATGAGTATGCATCCGTGCCAAGGATAACTTGTTGCGTGTCAAGCATCTGTTGCAACCCGTCTGCTATCCTATCACACATACCCTAGTACAATATAACACACAATGTAACACACTAATAGTCAATGAATATTGCATCGTGACTTAAATTAACTTTTAAAAAATAAATGTCCCAAACTTTTACCACTGCATATGGAGTCGTGTGACTAACATTAGAAGCTGTCGCAGCTACATCACCCGCACCTAGTGTGTCATCCTGGGGCACAAAAGGGGGATCGATTATCACTGATGTCGCCAACTCGTCCTAAAGCCAGATGCATACCCCTTGTTCTTGCCATGATCTGTGAAAAATCTTAATGGACTTAGTCCTAAATTTCAAATAAACTCATAACTTCATCAACAACCATGTCATACCAATCAATTTACAATTTTTATGCTACACACATTACACACAAATCTAACAAACATATATACATACACCCATAATCAAGTGTTGAACCCACAAGGTACTAAAGGTCAATTTCAAAGCATATACTAACTGTTACTCATACAATTTCCATGAGGTTCATCATTCAATCAAAACATAATGCCTACACATGTTCTCAAATTGTATATTAATAACAACACAACACATGGGTCCCATTACCACACTATTCAGTATTCACTATTGCCCGATGCCTATTTGTACTTTTATGTATTTGTTTGCATTTGTAGGCATGTACCATACGAACATAACATATACACAAAAAAATATTTTCTCCCATTAATGGAAATCTTCAATATTGCAGCTCAAATGTACTAGCCTCATTCTATTGCTACCTTTATTAGTTTTTCATTCAGTAATTCTTCCTTTACCCAATTTTTATTTGATTATTGCTTCATTATTAGCTTTTTATTACCTAATTCTTCCTTGCACTTAGCGTTCAATTTTTTATTACATCTAGTAATTAAATAATTGGTTATAACTGCACCATAAAAGAATGTGTTTACTCAATGCACACAACTCACCAATGTGAATTAACTTAAACATGAAAATGTCAACATATGCTAATCTTAATCTTCGTTGAATATCAACCTATTATTATTATTTGTTTTGATTAACTTAATTTGTATATTCAGTCATTCTTATTTAACTTTATAATAACTTTAAATATCAAATATAATATAACTACATTAATATTGTCAATGATAAACATAAATCACGTATATATCACATACAATATTGCCTTAATTCCCCTAATATACCAATCCATATACAGTCATTCCAATTTCAACATGCTAACATACATAAATTAAACAAATTTTAATAAATTTCAAACAGCTCTTAAGGTTTTAAGCTTCATACACAATCCGTACGTTTCATACGGATCATGTAATCCATTTGGACCTTACGGATTACACATTTGGTACGCTTTATACAGATCAAGTAATTCGTATGGACCTTACGGATTGTGTAATCCGTAATGTCCATACAGATTACATGATCTATATGAAGCGTAAAACCTTCTTACGAATCCTTCAAGCCGTGCCATCCTCATGGATTTCTCAATCCGTTCGACACCACCACAATACTAGGAACCTCACCTTCGTTGACGACGCAGCGAACGACCTCCACCAAGAACGCGACCACCAATGCTGCTCCACTACATGTACGAATGCGACCGGAGAAGGACCAGAGAAGAAGATGCCGCAGAAGGCTTATGGTGTAGGAGAAGAGAGAAATCGAAAAAGCACCTGTACGGTTTTCAAATTTTTTATATTTAATAAAACTAATTAAAAGGGTGATCTTGGAAATGCACTGTAGCTATATAAGAAAATGTTATTGTAGCTATATAAGAAAATGTTATAGTGTATTTAGTAGATGCCAAATACAAATTCGGTTAGTTGGGTTTCTTTATTAGGGCAATTCTATTTTCATTTGTTTTTTGTATTTTCTTCACGTTTTTGTATTTTTTTTATAAAAATATTCTTTTCGACAATTAATTTTTGAAATGTATACTTAGAAATTTGTATATTTATGAAACTATTTTATGGAACTTAGTTTGACAAACTAAATTTTGAAATGTCATTTAGGATTAATTATATTCTGAAATATTAACATTTAAATACATTCCGAAAATTGTTTTTCAAAATAGGCCATAACCTCTTGTATTTCTCGGACTTATTATCCCAACTAACTAATCACTAATATACTAACTAACTGACTAGCAGGTTTTCTTTAACTTACCTTCTTTTGATGTATGTTTATATGAAGTTTTTGCCTTGTGTATAGAAAGAAAAGATTCAGTAAAGAGTAGTGAAATTCTATAGAAAAAATATTCAGCAAATAGTCGTAAGAAATTCAAGAATGCCTTATAATAATACTTACAAAAAGGGTAAAGGAATGAAAAATGAATATAATGTACCAATCCAATCCAGTCCAATAACCTTTAATTACAGTCCATAACTTGCACTAATTTTTCTCTTTTGGAGAATTTTTTATGTACGTACATAAAATAATCTGGTTTTCTGAATGATGGCTCACCTTCAGGTTTAATAGTTTAACAACCATTCAGCTAACTTCACATGTGACGATGTGAGAAGGTTATGTGCTTGTTGGTGTCTCTATATATTGAAAACCATTATATCCATAGTAACAACTTTCAGTCACAGAGATGAATGAACACATTTAAATGTCAAAAAAGAACTAATTTATGGAGATGTTGCATGAGTATTAGTCTGCTCAGTAGAGGTCAAATATTTGGATAAAGACTGTTTCATATGGAACATAATGAATTAGTAGATGATTTATTCTTATAAGTAGTATATTGCTTAAACTTACTCTATGTGTTTGATAATATAGAATTTTAGCCTAGTTGCTTTGAGCATAAGCTGCATTACAAATCTTGTCTTTCTTCATACTTCATTATACTTGATGCCACTGAATTATTTTGAAGTTGACCACTCTTTACCTTGATCAGGATAGTGCTTACCAAGGACAGTGACTCCATTGGAAGATATATTCAAGTCTCTTTTCTCCTATATCTTAAGGACTTGTGTAATTATGGCATTTTTACTATCAATAAAAGGATGGAAGATGTTTTAGCATGCTAAAGTCTATTTGCATCATTACACCCCCCCTCTCCCGCTTTAGAAAAAATTCTATGCTTGGAAAAGACTTCATCGTTAACTGGCATACTATCAAAAGGTGATACCACAATTAGTGATTTATTGATACACTGATTTATTGTACTGGGAGAAAATCTTTATTATCATTTTTTTTAAGTAACTGTTAATCATGAAGATAGCCATATTTAAATAATTGTTTCTTTTACTCTTTTTTGTTTATTTAGCTTATGGCAATGTCTTCCTCAAAGGAGGCGTTGTTTGTCAAATCCTATAGAGTTGCTCATGATTGATGAGAATGTAACTTTAGAATCGGTCTTGGATCCACCGGTTTTCGGAACCATTATGGATATGGCAGTATTGCCCTCTAGCAAGAAATTTCATCTCCATGATCCACAGATGAGTGATAAAGATCTCTTGATTGTCATTTCTGATTCTGGGATGCTGTCAATTATCAAATTTTGCAATGAAATAAACAGGTTCACTTTCACTTTGTCCTTTCTCTTTCTCCTTATCCAGGTGTATTTTTGAGTTTAGTCCATTAATGTATCATTATAATGACTTAGTTTTCTTTACATAACTTTGTAGGTTTTTTTCTATAAAGAATTTTCCGCTATCTAATCCTGGAAACAAAATAGATAAGCTCAGAAGAATCATGCTAGCAGCTGATTCGAGGTAATGCCCTTCATTTAAAGTGAGAATTGTCCTTTGTATTTTATCTTGGCCTTAAGTCAGTACTGACAGTGACAGCTACCCAACTCAATATCAAAGTCCAGTTTTAATAAAGGCTTAAGCTGTTAGATGCAGACTCAACGGGTTTTACATTTTAAGAATGCCAAATTTGACAAGGACAAAAAACATGTTAAAGTTTTTTGATTGTTACTAACTCTTCTGGTTCTCTTTCTGCAGTGGTTATTATATTGCTGCCATTGCATATGATTAGTTGGCTCTGTTTTCTGTGTCAATGACTGGAAGTGATATCATTGACAAGGTCCAAACTACTATACTGTCCTGCATTTTTAAAAAGCAGTGTGTGTCAGCAAAGTGCGTATGAGTACAATATGATTGTTTATGGATGTATATGCCATCTGGTTGACAACTAAACATGCATATAGGACACAATTTGTGTGGTTATCTTTTTGGTTCAGCTAATATTTCTTACAAAAAGATTGGAAGGATCTAATGTCTTGATTTCCTTTATTGACCTTCATTTTCTTTTTCTTTTCATGATTTGCTATACCTGTATTAGTATTGACTACAAACTATTCTCATTTTTGTATTTTTTTTACTTTTGATTAATTTATTATTTAGTCTGAAGAAATACACTTATGTCATTTTTTCTGCTCAACTCCAGATGATAATATGTCCTTTGAAAAGTGAAGGGACTGAATTTACTTCTAGAGACATGCAGAAAACCAGTATATGTGGTACTATTTGGAGTATGTGCTTTATTTCACTAGCTATATTCTGGACAACTTAGCAAGGAGCTTTGTATTAGCTATTATTCTACAAAGGTATGATGATTCATTTATTTGGCCATTGTGAATAGTTTATTCTAAAGTCTTGAAGACAGCTCTAGACTTAGAAATTAGCTTTTGTTTCTATTGTCTCTGTGGTCACTCATGCTTACTGAAAACCATGCTTCTTTCCTATGCCCTACAGGAGGGGCAAACACCTAAATGAATTGCTATTATTGGAATGGGATGCTGAATCACTAACATCCTCTGTTATTTCTCGGTATGTTGAAGATGGGCCTTTGGCACACAGCATTGTTGAAGTTCCCAATTATCGGGGGCGTGCATTTCTGTTCAGGGATGGTGATGTTCTCTTAATGGATTTTAGAGATCCTTTAAAGCCATGTTGTGTATACAAGACTCGCTTGAACTTACCAGTTGCCACAGAAGAGCAGACTTATGGGGAAGACTTTTCTAATGTAGGCAGAAGAAAAAAAAGGAAATTGAATAAAAAGGTATGGTAAGGTGATTTTGAGAGAGCCTTTCTCTCCCAAGCCTTAGTTACATTCCAACTGACTCGCAACCCTGCCTTATTTCCTTTTTATAGACATCATCCCCTAACCCCTTAAACTAACTAACTAAACTAAAGGTTTATCTATCATGTTGCTGCTTATGTTTTGTTGCAGCTGGGTGATTATGGTCACAAGTACATATGCTCTTGGAGTTGGGAACCTGATAATAATAATGATGACAAAGTTCGTAGGATGATCTTTTGCGTAAATACTAGAGAATTTTTTATGATTGAAGTTTTTTTTAATCCTAATATCCCTAAAGTCAATCTCTCTGAGTGTCTCTATAAAGATGATCAACCTTGTAAAGAACTTTTGTGGGTTGAAGGTGGATATCTAGCTGCAATTGTAAAAGCGGGGGATGGTGTGGTCTTGAAATTGGAAAATAGAAGACTGTTCCCTACAGACCACCGTATTCTAAACATTGCACCGATATTGGATGTGGCTCATAATGAGAAACATGACCGAATGTTTGCTTGCCGTGGTGTGGCACCTGAGGGGTCATTAAGGATTATTCAAAAAGGTATTAGTGTACAAGTGCTACTCACGACTGATCCGGATTTTGGATGGCTAAGCAATATTTGGACTGTTCAAATGAAAGTTACTGATTTATATTATTCTTTTTTTGTTCTATCATTTGCTACAGGGACCAGAATATTGTCAGCTGGCTTAAAATTGACTGATGTGACTGATGCGGTTGGTTTTGAACATGATGTCTGTACTTTGGCATGTGGTGTTGTAAGTGATGGTGTGCTTGTCCAGATCTACCAATCTACTATTAAACTTTGTTTGCCTACTCTTGCTGCTTATTCTGAAGGTATCTCTGAGAACTCTCCCATTTGCACATGTTGGTCGCCAAACAAACTGAATATCCTTTTGGGGGCAGTTGGGCATGAATTCATAGTTGTGTCATCCTCTAATCCATGGATTTTGTTTATCCTTAAGGTTAGACGTCTGTTAGGTCATGAATATGAAATTTCCGAATTGCAATGTTGTGAACAGCAGAATGAATTATCATGCATCTCCATCCCTAGACAAAAAATTGGGAAAAAACATTCAAATTCATCCATTTCAGAAAAAAATAGCTTTGTTATTGGCCCACGTAAGCCTTCTGTCGAGGTTGCTCACACGACAATTCAATTAACATGTATACCTCAAGATGTACACCTTGTATTTTTCAGTAAGTATTATGTTCTTGCTGGATTGAGGGACGGAATGCTCCTTCGATTTGAGTGGCCAGCAGATTCATCACATTCTATGACTAAGGATTTTGACAAGAGAAATGACCTTCCTTCTGTGCTTCAATTGATTGCTATTCGTAGCATTGGCAGTACTCCAGTTTTCTTGGTGCCCTTGGATGACACTCTTGATGCTGATATTATCGCAGTGAGTAATAGGTCTTCATTGTTGCATACTGCAAGATATGGCCTCTCCTATACTTCTATCTCAATTCAACCATCCTCACATGTAACTCCTGTTTGCACTAAATATTGTCCAAAAGGAATATTGTTTTCTGCAAACGACAAATTACACCTGGTAAGAAAAATCACACTACAGAATTGCTGCATTGCTTTATATCTCTATTTCTTTGGTCGCTCTTTCCTTTATAATTGAGTGCATTGGAAGTTGATTTTATATTGTAGATTTTAATGTGAAGAGAAGTCCTAAGATATATTATGTGTTGTGATTACTGTCAATTGTTTAACTCGTTTGATGCTGGACACATAACATAGTTCTGTTGACCAGACTGATTTATTTCCCCTCTTCGAAATTTTCTTCCTCACCAAGAAACAACCACTATCTTCATTCCTGATATTGTGTTGTATGTGTTTCTTCTTGTATGTGTTGCTATCTTGACTCACAGTGTATTTAACACTTGATACTTTAGGTGGGGATGGCCCACAAGAGACTTAACATATGGAAGTTTGGTTTAAAGGGCACTCTAAGGAAGGTCCTGTATCACAATGAAAGTCGGATGTTGCTTGTAATGAGGACTGGACTAAATCATGATGGTGCTGCATGCTTGTCGAACATATGTTGTGTGAATCCCCTAAGCTGTTCAATACTGTCTTCTTTTGAACTTGATGGAGAAGGAAGATCCATGGAATTAGTTATGTTTGGAGGTGAGGAGGTGCTTGTGGTTGGATTTAGTTAGTATTCTGGTCCAGCCATAATGCCTAGTGGTGAAGCTGTGAGGTATGACATTGAGCTTTCCGTGTCTTTTTGCTTTCCCTATAGTTATCTAGGGACTAAACCGAAAAAGATTATTGGGGGGGCAAAAAAAAATCTGCACAATAAGTCAATATGTTCTTACTGTTGTCCAATAGTTATGATATTCTAATTTCTTTTGCAGTGCCAAAGGTGGTCTTTTGGTTCTCCGCCTTGTTAAAGTGCAAAATTCAGATAGTGGTTCTGTAACATTCTGTTCGGAGGCAGGGCCATCAAGCAGTAGCCTTGGCAGCATCCCTGATGATAATAGTTTTGATGGCAACAAACTTGGTAACAATGAAATGTGGAAGTTAAAAAGGGTTTTTAAAACTATATGGGATGGAATTCCACTTGCTATCTGTTCTTATCTTGATCAATACTTCTTGGTATCTGTTCTTATCTGGATTAGGGGTTTAGGTAGTGGGATCTTGTTCCTGATTTTCTTAGGAGTGTTTATTTCCATGATAGATGTGGATTGCCTAGCTATAGGTTTCATTAAGTTGTTTGAGTGGCTTTGTACCTCTGTTTCATTTAATTGTAACTTCTTTTCTATTTTTAATAAAATTCAATAGTTTGTGGGCAGAGAGGATTGGTAGTTTCTCTTGGTGCTAACCAAATTGGAACAAAGATTATTATCCCAAGTTTTATAGGAATTACACACGTATCCCTTCCTTTTTGTCAAACAATGTTCACTTTGTTAAATTTATGAGTCACATGATTTTAAGTAAAATAAAACTCAGAACACAGAACACAAAATCAAATCAACCTCTAAAAAAATAATAAAAATCCACACCCACACCAAAAACAAAGAATAAGCTTAAAAATGATGAATTTTTCATGCTTCTTTTTGTGGTTCTTTTTGCAAAAAAAAAAAAAATACACAATTATGACTAGTTTACCAATAATAAAATATTCTGTAAGTTTAGTATCAACAAAAGAATAACATTAGATTTTAGTCTTATTTCTGGTTCAACTCACATGATGCATCCCCAAATTTGCCACCAAGCTACAAACACTATATATGGTAATGCTAAAACCAGAAGTAATAGTGATGTTGTGGATGAGGATGAGCAAAGAGCATGTGGTCAAGGGGTAATTTTTGTTTTCTCTAAAATATTTATGGAAAGTTAACCCTATCACATGGAGAGGATGTCAAAGAAATGTCTAGAAAAGAAAATAGTATGTGTTATTAGAGCAAAATAGAAAAAAATTAATGTAATTTGCTCAAACAAATACTATCTTTGTCCCGGAATAAAAGATTTAAAAAAAAATTGTTTGTCTTTGTTATAAGACTCATTTCGAGTTGTCTTTTTTTTTCACCAAAATACCCTTAATTATTTTATAATAAATACTAAAAATTATTAAATTCATTCTCTTACGAGGATCGGAGAAAATAACTAACACATTAATTAATTAATTTGACAAAACATAATTAGTAAAAAAGTGAGATGATAAGTCTCAATAATTGTAAGGGTAATATGGGAAAATAACAGTTTCTTAACAAATTTAATACTACTAAATTAACTAAATTTTTTAATGGGTTTGAATTACTTTAAAAAAAATTATAATTGAGGAGTATCATTTATATTTTAACATAACACAACCTAAATAAATAATTCAATGCAATTTCGATGATTCTTCATAGTCAACATCTTTTTTTGCTTAATTTATGGTTGTGATTGTTTTTGCGCCGCTTTTTACCACCTCCCTTTTCCTTTTCAGGCTTGATTCCACTCCTGCTGGATATAACACTAATAAGACCACCCGTGGTTATGTTTCCTCCATTATTTTTTAAAACAGTCTCAAAGTCAGATTCTCCATCATCAATGGTATACCGCTGGAGCAATTCAGGAGTAAAGGGTGCTTCCACTTTTGACTTCATATCATCCTATCCAGTAATAGTCATTTGAGATAAGAGCCACTAAAAACTTAAGGTGGAAACAAGCAAGGATGGGGATTAAGATTGGTCATAGAAAAAATAAAAATAAAAAGATAAAATATATACCTCAACTTGTTTAGCTGCATTGTGGAGGTCTTCATCCACAGATACACTAAGAGGTTCCATGATAATCTAAGGACAAAATAGTCCACAGAAAAAGGAAAAATAAAAAGGGATTCAATACCCAAACTTGCTGAGTTTTAGTGACACAAGTTAAACCATAATTCAAAATCTTACATCTTTCAATCGTGGCAAGGTTGATTCAATCTCCTTGGATTCAATGCCATTAAGATATTTGTAGAACTTCTTCATAATCTTAATAAATTGAGACAATATTTGTTGCCTTTCCAACTTCATTTGTCCCTATTAGATGAAACGGGTTTTTCTTTTTTCAAAATCACGGCAAAAACAAGATGGTCTAAGCATATCTCAAACAAAATCAAGCAATGTATGATGATAAACTTCAAAATAATGAGAAGATAATTTAGACAGTTTCTGGTTGTTCTTTATTGGTTGCCTGTACAAGGCATTAGATGCTACCAAGTCATATGATTGTAATATTTAGTATGTTAAGCAGACCTGGATGTACGAAATGTTCTGATTTTGTAGACCAATGCAGAGTAACACAGAAGCTTGAACATATGACAATTTAACTGGAAGCTTTTCTTGAAAGTACAGATGTGTAAGGATGGGAACTAAATCTAAAATCTGTCAACAAAAAAAAAAAAAACAAGGTTAACATCATACTTAAAGCACTCCAAATCGCATAAACAGGTCTTCAGCATTATGTTATATCAAGAGCCTAAGGTAGAAAAGTTACACCATAACTTCAGCAGTATCTATATGGTACATAATCTTGGATGTTACATTAGACCACCATCCTGAACCATTTTAAATGTGATTTAACTTAACGCAGAACATCATCTCATTTTCTGATTTTGGTCCATCAAAATTCTCACCTATTGATGCTCATGCACATAATGCAAACTAAAGCAAATGGCTATTTTTGTCTGGCCACGGCAGTTTATCTAATCAAAAACAAAATTATCATGGATTTATTTTTGTTAAATGGTGGTCATGGCAGTTTAGCGTTGCAGCATCTAAATGGCAACCCAGTTTTTCTGTTCTATATTTCCCTATTTCCTATGTCTTTCTATTCCTTTTAGTTCTTGTTGAGATCCCTATTATTCCACCCACATTTGTTCAAACTACTGATGTCCAATCCTAGGCATGAAGGTGTTGGTACCAAGCAAACGCACAACGATCGAGAAAACAGAGAGAAAGGAAAGCAAAATAACACAATGGGCAAAAAAATTAAAATATAGCAATTTTAATAAAAAATTACGAAAATATTGCAGTTTCCAAACTATTTACCATTGTATAGCAATCAATCATGCCTGAACCAGACGTGTTCAAACAAGCCCTAGCCAGACGTGACTGGAGCTCAGCCATGCCCCAGTCAGGCGTGACTCACCAGGTGGTGGCACATGTCATTTTGAGACACGTGTCATTTAGCGACGCGATGTATATAAGGTCATAACTTTTGACTGGAATGTCTGATTGAGGCGAAACTGATGGCCACGCGCTCGAAATTGAGAGGAGAAGCTCTAAGCAAGTCCCAAAGGGGACTTGGTCAAATTTTTTTTTTTCAAAAGATGTCTCTAAGTACCTCAAAATTACGATTTAATCTTCGAACCTTCAAAAAATTTCTTGATTTCTAATTTTTTATTTATTCAATTAGTAAATTGCATGCTATTTTTTACTTTTCTAATTACTTCTCTTAATTTCGAATATTTTAAATTGTTTATTTTTTACTCAATGTTAAAATTTAAATTTATGTAAATTGTTAATATAAAAAAATTTACATGATCAAACTTATTATATGCGTTGATTTATAATTCAATGACAATTGACTTTAAATTGTTGTCCACAACTATAATTATGTTTGCAATATAAAAGCTTTATAATTAATCACAATCATGACATGAAATGATTTTTTATAAGTTTCTCTAATATAAAAAATTACCACGAAATTGTACCGGTAAATATAACTACAATTTGAAACCATGAGTGACATCATAATTTTTTTTACATATTCTTTGTGTATAAATTATTTACTCTTATACTAATATATATAAATGAAAACAATAATATTTTATGATATTTAACGCTAATTTTTGGAAAATACTCGAAATACGCCTCCATCACAATCATGTCCGATGGAGGCGTATTTTATGTCAAAATACTCGAAATTAAGAGAAGTAATTAGAAAAATAAAAAATAGCATGCAATTCACTAATTAAATAAATAAAAAACTAGAAACCAAAATTTTTTTTGAAGGTTCGAAGATTAAATCATAATTTTGAGGTACTTAGAGACATCTTGTGGAAAACAATTTTGACCAATGGGACTTGCTTAGAGTTTTTCCTCTCAATTTCGAGCGCGTGGCAACCAGTTTCGCCTCAATCAGACATTCCAATCAAAAGTTATGACCTTCTGAAGTTTATGTACATCGCGCCGCAAATGACACATGTCACCACCTGGTGAGTCACGCCTGACTGGGGCTTGTTTGAACACGTCTGGTTCAGGCGTGATTGATTGCTATACAATGGTAAATAGTTTGGAAACTGCAGTATTTTCGTAATTTTTTATTAAAATTGCTATATTTTAATTTTTTTGCCCACACAGTGTTTACCCTGGTTCACCCAATGTGGGCTACGTCCAGCTATTCTCAACAAAAGGAGGGGAGGAGGAAAACCCAAATATTCCACCTGCATTGGTTCATGCTTCATATGTTTGGGCCTGAATGAGAGTGGTGTGTTAAGAGTCCCACATCAAGAGATATTACCTAAGTAGTGATTATAAAATATGGGTAATTCTCAATTTACAAGCCAGTTTTATGGGATTGACTTAAGCCCTAAGTTCAAATTCTAAAGCGTTATCAAAGTTTGTCATAGATGTGTTATTGTGCCAAGATCTCTATTATTCCACCCACATTTGTCCACACTCCTAATAACTAGTCCTCAGTGTGGGACAGTGTTGAGATCCCTATTATTCTACCTGTGTTAGTCCACGTTTCATATGTCGAACCCTGAGTGTGAGGGTGTGTGTTAAGAGTCACACATCAACTAGAGATATGACCTAAGTAATGCTTGCTTATAAGGCTTGGACAGTTCTAATTTTTTAATATCTGACAATCCTTTTTTCTTTTATTAATTTTCTAAGTCTTTGTTTTGTGAACAGAATACTATTTGTCTTATTTCTCTCTCTTATGAATCCCTCCCCTTTATTAAGTGGTCCTTCTCTATTTTATTCTCCCTGTTTTGTTTGATTTTATTATATTATACAGTTCTTTTTAAGTATGGTTTCATTGTGTGTTATAGCCACCACGCTTCCAAACATATGATTAAACATTGTGTGTTATACTGTTAGGACATAGCAAGTCAAGTCATGATCAAGAAATCGTTAAGAAAAAGTTATCAGTATTCCAGCATTTGAGATCTCACCAGATGAAAGTCAGCAAGATTGTCAACATAAGCCTCTAGTCGCTTCATATCATGTGGTGATAAATATTCTCTGACTGACCCCAAAAATTTATCAGAAGTGGTCTTCTTAGACTCTTGCTCTGTGAAATTGATTTTTGGATCTATGATCCTGGATAAATTATCACTACAATGAGCATTTCAAAAATTGACATAATTGACGGGTGCAGATTCTACATAGTTCAACAAGATATTCACTTTGAGATCTGAATTCTAAGCAACGAATAAGATTATGCAACATCTTAGAATTTTAAGAAAGGATAAAAACATGAATTCAACCTCCTTTTAATTTCTCATACCAAAAGCAACTTCCATATTCCTAAAATGAAGTAAGAAAGGGACCCCCGGGGGGAGGGGGGGGCATACGGAAAGGTGTTGTGGTACTTCTTTCCCTTCCATAAATACTTCAGTATTAAAAAAGATAAAATACAGACGTGGAAATCTTATCCATCAATTTGACCTATTTGTCAATATTTCATAACTCTAGGTCCCTAGAATTCAAGGAACCTCGAAACAATCATGTCAATATCAGTGAATTGATAATAGTAAACCATTAAACTAACCTCATAGCAAGCTTGAATTCCATGTCACGAAACGTGGAAGATAGAAGTCTAGTAAATCTTTGCCTAAAATCTAAAAGCAGTGAACATTTTGAATCACCAACAATTAACAAAAATGAATCATAATAATAAACATAGATCATAACAGCAACAGATGATAAACCCACCTTGGTAAAATGGGCCAAAAAAATCCCACTGATTTGATCCATCAACTTCAATTTCATCATTGTTTAAAGGTTTCAAAACCATACATGAATGCTCACCAGTCACAGTATTCTGTCAAGTTGAGGAAACAATATGGAATTGATTATTATTGAACTTGAGAATTTGAAAGTATTTTTTGTATTACTGAAAAGTAAAATGTACCATAAATCACTGTATGAAGACATGTTTTAAGTTTAAATGAAGAGCTTTACCAGCACAACATGCAGAACAGAAATCAAGATCACTTTATTCGATAATACTTAAATTTTACACTGGGACAGTACAAGTTTCAAAACAGCATTGGGATGACCCAACCTGTTATGCCACATAAGAGAAGAATTAGTATCCTTGCCAGGATTTACATTAGAAACTGCAGCAGTATTTGCAGTAGGAAATAAAGAATCTACACTATGATAAACAACAGAAGACAGAGGCATCAAGTTTGAAAACTCGAAAACTCATAAAGACCATCAGGACCAACTTGTCCACGAATCAAGATCTTATGTGTGGCATGAGATTTTACAAAACAACAGTTAGGATGGAATTCAAACTTACACAAATTAGGGTCTTTTAGTATCCAGATCTAACTAACACTAATTAGGTTCTTTTAATATTGGGAACTAACAAAAGATTATGAAGACAGAGGTAATTACGACACAAGGGGGAGGAAAGCCATGAGGAATCAGAGGAATTGATTGGCAAACATTGGTCATTACCAATTTCAATTTGATCTCATCTGGACCTTCAAAGGGAAGTAACTGTTGTTCAGTAAGTTGTTGGTAACACGATAAGATATGCCAGAATTAGTATACCAATGCTGTGACAAAACATGCCTGTAAGGCAATGATGGCAGTGAAGAGCCCAAGGAGAAACCTAGAGCTCTGATATTGTGAGATTATGTCTTGATATTATTCCTGATATTGTATTTATTATTAGAATATTCTATTTCCTATTAATGAGTAATTGATTGATCTTGTAATCAATACTCATTCCTTTTTCATATTATAAATAGCATGAGGTGTGGTCTACTTTGACAGACAACATTACAATAAATAACATTGTTATATGGTATCAGAGCTTAGTTTATTCTTGACAGAGGAATAATGAAAATTGTGCTCCTTGGTGGACCTTTGCTAACTGTGCCTCTTTCTGGCGATTTTTCCCTTTTCTCCGCAGCTTTCCTTTCGTGTCAACAGTAATGTGCACGCTGCGCATTTACACTGCAACTGCTCTGCCATCTCGCTGGTGTGACTCTCCGATCAGAAGCGCCTCTCTCTAGCTAACCAAATGCCGCCGACTACGACCTCTTCCGACACGGACTCTCACCCACGATCCCCTTTCCGATGCGTGACACTATTTTCACGCAACCCACTCCCTTGCGACCTCCCCGTCCTGCTTTTACTCCTCTGTCGACTGTTGGGCCTTTGTTTGGCCTCGTTTGGCTGACCCACAATCCAACGGCCCCACCACCGTGGTTCGTCTATTCCCAATGACCTTTCCAAAGACCGCCACGGTGCGTGATTCATCTCCACTAGCTTCACACTGGTCTTCTCTCCTTCCACCTCAAGGCGTCCCCACTGGACCTTTCTAGTTTTTTTTTTTTTTACGGGTGAACAATGCCCATCTTCATCACCAAAGATCACAATGTCGTCCACGTGCATAGCCAACTCAAAACACCACCATACGCGACCCCACGCAGGGCCCTAGCGCGTGAAGTTCACGCACACAATGCGTGACACATCTCTAGCTAGTGTCACATCAATCTCCATCATCACTGCGGGCCTTCGTTGGCACAAGCACAACCACACGGCTCGAACCACCTTTAGTTTCTATTATGTTTACCACATTTGTGCTGATCAAAAAAAAAAAAAATGTTTACCACATTTGTCACAAGCTATGCTCTAGTTTCAGGGGGAGTGTGAGATTATGTCTTGATATTATTTCTGATATTGTATTTATTATTAGAATGTTCTATTTCCTATTAATCAATAATTGATTGATCTTGTAATCAATATTGATTCCTTTTTCATATTAAAAATAACTTGAGGTGTGTATACTTTGACACACAACATTACAGTAAATAACATTGTTATACCCAAACCCACCATCTAAGATGGTATCGGAGCATATCCTAGATTTCCAAACGGGTCACCCACCATGTCATCCACGCACCAAGCCCAATAATGTTGGGTATGAGGGGATGTGTTGAGAAAAACTTAAGTCCCACATCAACTAGAGATAAGGGCACAATAGAATATATAAGTGGGGGACAACGCTCAGCCTATGAGCTAGTTTTTGGGATTGAATTAGGTCCAAACCCACCATCTAAGAGATACCATGTAGAAAAAACTAGAAATATGTAATAAAATGATTTCCATATCTTCTCCAAAGAAGAATTAAACAGGTGTTTAAATACAAGCCTTCAAAAAGGAAAACATATCCTAATTAACATTGCCCAGACTTTCTCCTCATTAGTACCCCTCAATTTAAGAGATTTAAACCTGCTATACTAAGAATATTTTGCATTGAATGCATAATATTTACAGCTCAACAACCACCATCCTTGAGGTTGCAATTAAGGCAACCCCAAAGAGGCCGCTACAAAGGTGGACTAGGGGTAACCACTATTTAGGTAACTTTCTGACATGAAGCTTCTCCGAAAGCTCATGTGAATGAATGCAACCAATTACTTGAGTGAGAACTCCACTTGATAAAGTACATTGGAGGCATGACAAGAATAACTGATCCGATTACTCCCAAAGTAGGTATTCTGCATCAACAGTACCACACCTATCTTCTTCAGTGAGAAAACATAGAAGAACAAGAAAAGAATGAAGATGATGTCCTTTAATCACTATCTCAACCTGTTGACACCAGAGAAGGAAATTATCTTCAATGAGCTTCTTCGAAATCATGCAGGGAAGGTATGCAGCATGGGAGTAGAAGGAGGAGGGGAAGGGGGTGAAATCAAATCTGCCTTTGTTGATGATACTGAGCTCTTGATACCATATTGAAGTTGAGAGAGGGAGAGAAATTAAAGAGAGAATTTTGTAATAAGTTGTTTAAAAATTGGACCAAACCAGCCAGTTGACTTGAAAAACCAACGAAACGGTCAGGTGACCTATCAAAATAAACAAGCGAAATGGCCTGGAGAAAAACCGGTCAAGGAACCAAAGAGGCGATCAACAACATTACCCAACGTCATTCAACATGGTTCAAAACTAAAGTTTCAGGAATGTTATTCGGCTAGAGATCTCCCTCGATGATTTCCTCCAATGACCTTTTTAGTCTCCCTCATCTCCTTTTCACCAGACTAAATCATGCAATCTACTCCTCTATTTGGCGCCTCTTGTGGTCTCCTTTGTATATGCCCAAATCACCTTAACCGATTTTCCGTTTTTCCTCTATGGGTGCACACCAATCATGTCAGCAAGTCATTTATATCAGTTTCACAACACACTAACTGTAAGTACAAGTATAATTTAGCTAACAGAAAATAAAATAACTAGCCTAGGAGAATTGATATTCTCTCACAATTATTAAAACAAAAGGTATCATGTGCACTATTAATTAAAAATAAAGCTATATCATGTATAACAAGGTCGTCCAAGTCAAAATTTGACACAGAGAGAGATGAGAGAGAGGGTTAGAGAGAGAAACAGTGGGAGGATGAGAGAGCGATATCACGCCGGGGAAAGGTACTCTACACACTATGCTGTGTCTGCAGTGGCACAAGCTAGGAAAGGGTGGCAAAGAAATTGGAGGGACGCTCTGCGGACGTCTTTTCCTTCTACTTCACCCGATTCCCAGATGACATTGGAGAAAAGGACCTTTGGTTCGTATTCAAAAAATGGGGGGACGTTAGGGAGATATTCATAGCAAAAAATAGGAACAGAAGTGGTAGAAGGTACGGTTTCGTAAGGTTCAAAGGAATTGAAGATATCATTCAATTGGAGACGCAGCTGGATAACCTGATTATTGGCGGTCTCAAACTGCACGCAAACATCCCAAGACATGGAAGAGAAGGCAGAATCATCGAGAACAAGAAAAAGGTGGAGCAGTACGAAAAAGGGGCGCAAGGCGAGAAGCATGGGGGGATAGCAATATGGTCAAGAGACGAGAATCACTTACCTCTGCGACAACCTCAAAAGAACTCTTATGCGCAAGTGGTTGCGAAGCCTAGTGGAGCGGTACAAAGCAGATGGCTACCAAAGAATGCAACGGAGAAGGCGAAGTCATCCCTTTCTTCAATCTAGCTTGTCATCCCTATGGAAAAGAAAAAGTGGCTCAGTGAGGCGTCGGTAGGAAGATTAAGGAGGCTAAACATGTTCGATAGAATTGAAGAAGAACTTGCCTGGGAGGGTGGTGAGGGCGTCAAACCAAAATATATTGGAGATGATATGGTACTGCTTATGGGTCTGACCGACTCCAAAGCTGAGGAATTGTGTCGAGAGGAGGCTGTTACGGGCATGTCCATGTTGCATACTATGGAAAAATGGAATCCTAAGATGAAGCCTGGGTTTCGTTTGGTCTGGGTGCTGTGTTGGGGCATTCCGCTACACGCTTGGGATTCAGAAAATATCACTAAACTGGTGGCGGGGATAGGCGACGTGGTGGACGGATGATGACACTGAAGACCTTCAGCGCCTAGACAGAGCTCGTGTGCTCATCAAGACACCATGGCAACCTACCATACACCATAAGGTAGTGGCGCTTATAAACGATGTTGAATTCACGATCAACATTGTCAAAGAAGCAAACACCTGTCTCAGTAGGTGTAGATGCAGCAACGGTAATTTCGAAGTCTCATCAGATGAAATAACTTCTGATGAGAGCGTGGCGGACTTCAGCGTGTCGTCGGTGGAACTGCTATGCGGCGCTACGAACCCATCGAACTTCGTGGAGGGAGACGAGAATATTACCCAGCGGTCACTGTAACAACCATGACCCAGTGGATATTGGTTATGTTTCTAACACAAGGAGCAGAAAAGGGGAGAAGATATGGATACTCCTGGTGGAAAGTTGTCATCCAGCATAGGTGATCATGGAGGAGATAGTGACAATACTAGAGTTTCGAACATGGGGCTGGAGTTGAAGGGGGTATGGGAACGATACAGAACAGAAGGTCAAAGCTGCTACTCTAAGGGAGTCAGAATCTGAACATAAGAAAGGGGATAAAAGGGGGATGTTGTTGGGCCCACAACTGTGTCAACATTCTGAAATGGGGGATAGGATGTCACGTGAAGAGGGAGAAGAGATAGACCTTGCTGGAGAGGATGAGGGACCCACAAAGGGTGGAAAAGCTGATGTACTTGAAGTTAGAGTCAAACTTCATACACCATACATTTATTCTATTACACCATTCCATACATTTATTCCATTACACCATTCAAGAATAGTGCAATTCCCAAGTTATCCTCCCATATTTAAAACAAAAAAAAAAGGCTCACAGCCATACGGATCTCTTCCTCTCCCTCTCCCTCTCCCGCAGCGCCAGTTCCTCTCCGGCTCCGTTCTTCATCCATTTCCGCCTTCCACGGTGGTGGCATTGGCCGGTCTGCACGCTCCAAGGTCGAAGACGACGCTGTTCAGGTAAGTTTCGCTTTCCGTTGGCTTGTTCTTTTCTGGTCTGGTTCATTAATGGCAGCAGGGGACTTCCACGAATTCGACAATCCGTCCGCATAGTACAGATTTGACAATCCGTATGGCTTCTACGGATTGTGAAATCCACGTGTTTTATACAGATCGAATGATCCGTATAAGCCATACGGATTGTCAAATCCGTACTATGCGTACGGATTGCTGAATCCGTGAAGGGCAATTTTTTTTTCTTAAACATGCTTTTTAAATATTTAGGAACATGATTGGTTACCAAAAGTAGCATGTATGGAGTAACTTTATGACTATTTTACTGAATTCATATTTCTCTTAATTTATCTTAAAATGTATTTTATTTTGTAATTGTATGTGGAATAAATTAGCACCAATGGGTCATAACGAAGAAAACTACAAGGGCATGGCTCTTATGATGATGAATATTAAGAGCAAACCGATCGAGGTCATTGACACAATTCATGTGAAGGACGAGGTAATGTTAGGTTTTGATAATGTTAGGTTTTGATAATTTGTTTAATCTTTTTATTTAGCCTCACGGAGAGATAAACAAAAGCTTTGCCATTAGATGAAAGGATCACTTGGCACACACCTGACATCTTATAGATGCTAACGGGCAACATCATATCGTAACCTATAACAGAAACCTTGAATATCCTGCAATTACTGGCGACTGGACAGCCATAAGGGAACATTATGGGCTACAAGGTAACCATACGATTACCTTGATTCATTATGCTCAATCTGTGTTTTTGATGACTGTGTATAAAGGTATTTTTGAACCTCAAGCATTTCCGAAATGGCACTCATTATACAAGCAAAACCCGGAATCTGTTGTTTTCCACCTTCTGCTCAATGATTACAAAGTCACCTGCAGCTCTTTTGTAAGTTTGCACAATATACAGTTTTTGCTTTCTTTTGTAATTTGCTTTTTCTCTCACTTCCCATAAAAGTCTAACCATCAATATTATTATTCCAAGATCTTCCATCTCCAACGTATCATTTTCTGAAAGATAATGACTTCACATACATTGACTTTGAAGGAAAGACTCAATGCAAATTGGTCTTCAACCATTGGCGGAAAAGCGTTAAGATCGGAAGTGGCTGGAGGAACTTTGCCATACAACATAAGCTGAGACCCAACTTCGAGTTCGTCATGGAGTTTCCAGACCCTTCACACAACATTGTCATGTGGTACATGTGTTGAATGGACAAGGATCATTTTGTTTCTCCAGCAATATGGACAAGGATCATTTTGTTTGTTATCTACATATTTTATGGTTATATTTTTATTAATTAATGTGTGTTGCTTTTTTGGACATTATCAACACTCTCATATGGCAAACAATATTAAGAACAATGTATGCTGCATTTTTTGGTATATGAACTTATTATTAGATGCTTTTAACACTTTTCTCCTTCATTATATATTCTCCTTGATTTAAATTAAGGGATACAAACAAATATCACTTAAATGTTAATCTTTGTTAAATATTTATGAATTTAAACAAAACTAACAATATAAGTTAAACATACATATGTGGAAAAAAAAGTTAAAAGATAGCAACCTAGTCTATCTCTGCACATTTATTTGGAGTTTGATACTGTTGAAATTGCACCCAGTGAGTGTTTATTTAAAAGCGTAACACCCAGCCAGCATACACTCGTACGGATTGGACAATCCGTACGAGTGCTACGGATTGGACAATCCGTACGAGTGTTTGCTGATCCGTATGAGAATAGCGCCAGGGGCATTTTCGAGATTTCAAAAAAAAATGGTGTAGAAGAACTTTTGAATGGTGTATGAAGCAATTCTCTTGAAGTTAAAAACACACCCCTGGGCCAAAGCTAAATGGGCCTCATTCCCATTGGCAAGTGTATTCAAGAAGTAGGGGGTGCAAAAAAGAAACAGGACCAACTAAGGCTCACAAACAGCAAATCTGTTCTTAAAAAATGCTGAACAAAGATAAGGGCAAGGAGGTGATCTTAGACACATCTCCAAGGAACTTGCTGAATGGGGGGCAGGCTACAATGAAAATATTCTGGGCCCAATGTCAGCCTCAAGTTCCTCTACTTGTGCAAAACAATCAGATGGCTTTTGGGAGATGGCAACGCATTTAGGAGTAACATGCAGCAACAATCAGATGGCTTATAGATTACTCAATAAGGAAGACACAAGACAGTATCACGATGAGGTGTTCAAGGATTTACGGAAGTTAAAAATCCCTTCTAAAGCTACATGTTTTGCTTGGAGATTATTGAAGGACATATTGCCTACGAAGCTGAACTTAAGAAGAAGAAACATGGAAATCACTGATGCCTCATGTCCTTTCTGTGAAAGCCATGAGGAGGACGCATCTCACTTATTTTTCACCTGTCAAAGCATCTTGCCGTTGTGGTGGAAATCAAGGTCATGGGTAAACATCGTAGGGGCGTACTTGGCTGTCCCAAAAGAACACTTTCGCCAACACTCTTTCTGCCATATAAAAGGAAATAGATTACTCAGGTGGCAGATTTGGTGGGTTGCTCTGCCCTGAAGTATTTGGCACCATAGGAATAGAATCATCTTCCACAACGAGGACTTTAATGGCCAGAAGCTGCTGGAGGATACTATATTCTTTTGCTGGTCCTGGCTCAAAAATTTGGAGATAGGATTTGATATTCCTTTTCATTACTGGTCTAGAAACATGAAGGACAGTTTTGGTTTTCAGGGGAGGGTTTAAGATGTATTTTATTCCTTTTGTTGACCTAGTCTTAAGTCAGAACTCAGTTGGCTTTTTTCCTGCTTTTACATGATTTAAGCCTCCTAGGTTCTACTTTTGTTCCTGCTAGGATGTATGCTCTGCAGTACTTCTTGTACTGTGTCTTATATCAAATATATATAATTATCTTTGCTGATAAAAAAAAAAAAATTAAAAATAAAGCTTAACTGGAATCTGGCCAATGTAGAAAGGAGCAAATTTAAGCTTCCTCCAAAAGCAAAACAGGCCCAAGGTTAGCCCAAATGAGACACCAATGTAACGGAGCTTCTCTGGGCACCTTTCACGCAGATGTACTAACAAATGAGGAAGATCAGTTCTGGGTTTTATGTTTTCTTCCATTAGTGATACCTGAAATCATGGAATTAATACAAAAACAGTATATACTTAAATTTATATACTTAAAAGCACAGACAATAACACATCAAATATAGATTCTTGTCTTTCTTCAGCTCTGAATTTTCTAGTGTTGCTACATTTCATTTCTTTTCTTATCTTAAAGCATTATGCTCTATTCTGTGTTGCTGAGAAGAATTCTATTTCTGCATAGGAGAGTTTTCTACTTGGTGTAAAATACATGATCTTTTTACAGGGTTTCTGTTACAAATAAGGAGGTGAATTGGTTAGGCTTTGCTTTGTTAAAGATTTTTTCTCTCTATTATTATCTATTGTCCTCTTAACATTTTGTAATCTTCTCTTTATCTCATTTAATTTCGTCTTTTACAAACAACAACAACAACAACAACAAAATTTTGTTACAGGTAGGAAAAACAAAATAAATCATCAAGAAACAAAAGCCCTCTAAACCAGTTGTATCACTGACATAAGAAAACTAAGCAGAACTTTGTTCCATTTAAGGTGCAGCAGCACACACTTATCCTTAAAAAAATTGCCATGACATTAACCCTGAACAATGAATAACTGCTACCACCACAAACTTGCTATGAAGCATTACCAGCTTTATCAATGGCAGATGGCGAATTTTGGTGGCCAACAAAAAATCCAACATATAAAATATAGAAGATGGCATTGCAGCTTATGGCAGAAGCATGGCGGGTAGAATAAAAAACATATTTTATATCAATATAGCATAAAAACTGCAGAATTTTTTTCTCCCAAATAAGACAACATATGTCAAGAACAATAAATTGATAGAAAATATCAATAAATGAGAGAAAAAATACACAATAAATAACAACAAAATAATGAGAGAAAAAATACACAATAAATGATAGAATGAGAAACATGCTGGGATTGGTGAAGAATTAGATGGGGAAACAGAATGAAAGCTAAAAAATAAAGATTGAAAAGGGGGTTAAAACTAAAATGAAATTGAGGGAAATAAAAAAAAATTTAAAAAAAAGGAAAAGAAAGGGTGGCAGAAAATCAGAACTTGAATTGGAAAGAAGAAAAAAGAAACATTTGGAGAAAGAAAGGAGAAAAAAATAGCATTAAAAATAAAAAAAGAGGCAATGGGACAAAATTGAATTAAAAAAAGAATGAAATAGAAATATAAAAAATAGATATAAACAAAAAAGTACAAATTTAATTAGAAATAGAGAGAGAAAATACAGAATGAGAGATTATAAAAACAAAGAGAGCTTAAAAAAAAGGATGGCTCATAGAATGTCAATGGCATACGGCCGCCAGAGGGTAGCAGTGTGTTTGGTAGTTTGAAGTGAAGAGGAATATTAGTTGCACTCCTTTTGGGTTTTTTCACCATTGGGTCTTAGAATACACGTGAGCTTTTGTGGTTGAAAATTTTACTATAGGAACTGCATTTTTGTGAGGACAGTCCTATGAAACTTGTGTATAATAACCACTCCGCTTTGCACCTCTCCTCCAATCCAGTTTTTCACAAGAGGACAATATATAGAAGCCAACTGTCATTTCATTAGAGAAAAGATTTTCTCCGGAGTCATTAGAACTTCCTCTGTAAATTCAAAGGATCAACTTGCTTAAATCTTTACTAAATCATTACGGGATCCTCGGATAACTTACATATTTGACAAGTTGGATACATAGATGT
>PYAF01006013.1:47603-61063 GCA_007407185.1 Glycine tomentella | reverse complement strand
CTATAACCTTAATTTGCGGAGCCTGCCCTTCATCTTTAACATCAATCTCAGAGATAGGAGTAATTTGTCCTTCATAGTAACTGCAGACAGTGAGTAAATGATTAAATTCATGATGTTCTGCTTATCATTTTGGCATATATCTTAGAAACCTAGAGAGACTTTAGGGAGAACAGAAAGTAAAGAAGAAAATGAAAAAGCACGGGAAGTAACTGAGTTTCATTAACCACTTAACAGATGTGTACAGTTAGGTGTTAATAGATAGTGCTGTCACTAAGACAGCTGTCATAACTAATCTAACTGTCTATAACTATCCGAGATTGCAGTTGACTAATTGAATCTCTTACAATACCCTAATACTACTAAGTACTAATATATAAGGCTAAAATGAGCACCAAGTTACAGTATTTTCTTATTGCAAAGTATTAATGGATTGGATTCATAGGCAAGCCAAGCCATATTTTTTTGGCAGCCCTGTCAATGGAGCTCCCACCATTTTGCAGTCTAAGAGAGTTACATGTGCATAGCCTCGTTCCATAGATATAGAGGCTGTTTCCATCACAAGAACCTATGACCACCAGGTCCAAAGGCAGAAGCCTTTCAGTAAAAAATGAAGAGTATGATGGAATCGTGTACAAGACAACAAAGGAACAGATTTATACTAATTCAGTATTACTAAACATTACATTCCTACTTGCAAAATGAGTCAGCTTCTTCATTACAGGCTTAGAGCACTAATTTACCATACACAAAACTACCAAAGATATTTTCTGCCACACCTATCAAGGCTAACCCCGAACCAAATATGAAATGTAAAACTTTTGAAGAACACTCAGGGCTCATGGAAACTCAAGTGTAAAACAAAGCTAAAATACCACTTCAATCAAAGTAATAATGAGGCCATTAACTCACTGTATTAAAAGCTCAACTGCTCGTGAACCATATCCATGCTGAAATTAAAGAAAGATAAAAGTTAAGATGGGCATTACAATTTTCAAAGAATCTGGTTAAACAAAACCATATGCAAGAAAATAGAAGTTACCCTCATGGCACTAGGGTGTGTAGCAATGCGTACAATGCGAGCACCTGAAAGTGAAGGAAAAACTGTATCTTGAAATTGCTCACAGAATTTCCATGGTATTTGATCTCCAAAAGGTTTATGGCCATTGCTCAAACTGTTGATTGCTGACTGATGGGATATCTTCCCCTCAAGGCAAACCTGTAAATAGAAGATGGGACAACAAAAAAAAAAAAAAAGCAACCTTAATAAACAGAAAATGGGACAACTAGCCTGACCATCTTTAGTATAACCATTAATAACAAGAAATTCCAAAGTTAACACCAAACTAACAAAAAACAAGAAGTTGCAGTTGAGTAAAGCAAATCATGCTGCCACCATAAAATTCAAATACTTCAGATATTCCTCAAATTACAAGTTCTGTGAAGCATGATAAAGTACAAAGGCAAAAAGGAAAACTTAAAACTCAAACATATAAAGCAGCTCCACATATCTGTGTAAAAAACTGATAAGGCATGATCAGACTTAAACTTTTATAGAAAGGAAGCCGAAAGCTTCAAGCATTTTAAACCAGTAAAATATCTTGTTTTCGTCTTTAGGTATCAAAATATCTGGTTTTTACAAATTCCTTGATATGCCATATGCTTCGTGCATCGTAGGTCACAAATTCACAATACAATACAATTCTATGCCATCTAATTCTAGATCTCTCTTGATGGTTAGACTTAATGTTTTCTTTGGTCATTGATAGGGCCCCTAAAATAACAAAGGTGTATGTAAAGAGATAGAAGAGGGGCAATGCAAGGAGTCATAACCAGGAGAGAGAAAATGGGGAGGCTTTTCTTATATAACAAACTGGGTGTTGAGTGTTTTCTGCTGGAATGGGTATATTTGGAAGGAGTGGAAATTACAGGAAACAGGCTGGAACTATTTGGGACTTCTGGTAGAGAATGGGCACACTCTAATTGCCCATGCTAGTTTCTTTTCTGGCCTTTACATGTGTTCCTTGTATTAATACAAAAATATCACCTTATATTCACTTTGTTTCTTGTTTTTAAATATTTGTGCATGAAATGGTGAAAACACCAAAACCTTGCTTTCACCCTCTCCTGAGTAAACTTTGAAAATGGGAAAAGGGTGGAATATTAGCAGTATTATGAAAATAGAAAACATTTTCTTAAATTTTAAATTAAACTGTTAAGATTACATATTATTCTGTTATTATGATTAGATAGTAATTAGTGACTTAGTCATTATTAGATTGATCCTATGTAATCAATATTGATCCTATTTACTCATTATAAACAAAGGTTGTGTGGTCATACACGACACAATATTATAGTAAAACACTATTATATAGTATCAGGCCACAAGTTATTGCCATCGACGTTGTCCATCACTGTCCGACCACCATTCCAATCTATCCAATGCCACCTACCGTGCCTCCATATGAGTTGACACGCGCCCCTACGTGCCTCTTTTCTGGCCAGCCAAATAGTGCCCTTTATCGGTGCATATGGCTTTATTTCCGGCTGCGTTTCCGGTGATTGCGTTGCCTACCCAGTGCACACCCCCCCTAGAGTTTCACATCCATCAGAGCACTTTTAGTTGGAGGCCCTATTTTTACGTCATTTTTTTTTCTTTACTTCTTTGTTGTAGGTCCTATTCTTCTTTGAATGTGCAATATCTGCAGTGAACAGTTCGTGCTCTCAACCACTGTTTGGCAGCCACCCCGTCACTCTGTCATGTTGTCCACATGCGCAGCCAACTCAAAACACCATGACAAGCAGCCCCACCCAGGGCTCTGGAGCGTGAAGTTCACGCACACAAAGCCTGACGCATCTCCAGCCAGCGTTACACTGATCTTCTCTCCCTCCGCCTTAAGGCATACCGGTGGGTCTTTTAGCTTTTTTCACGGGTGAAAATTACCTGTCACCATTGCCAAAGACGGCCACACCATCCACGTGTGCATCCAACTAAAAGCACCGCCATATGCAGCCCCATGCATGGCCCTGGTGCGTGAAGTTCACACACATGACCTCTCTGGTGAGCATCACATGAGTCTCCATTGTCATGGGGGCCTTCGTAGGCTGCCGCCAAGCCATGTTTATCCAGTGCAATCACACGACTCGAACCGCCTTTAGTTTCTATCGGGTTGACCACATTTGTAACAAGCTCGATTCATATGACTATGCTCAAGCTTGAGGGGGCATGTTAAGATTACATATTATTCTGTTATTATGATTAGATAGTAATTAGTGATTTAGTCATTATTACCCATTATCAGATTGATAGTATGTAATCAGTATTGATCCTATTTACTCATTATAAATAAAGGTTGTGTGGTCTACACAACACACAACATTACAGTAAAACACTGTTATATGAACAAACCGTTAAGTTTTGTCAAAGTAGAGCAGGCAAGGCCAGTCAATGGAAGCCAATGAGATAGACCATATGCAGAACTGCAGGCAGTAAAATAAGACTATCTATTGCAAAGATGCAAACCTGGATGACGCACAAAATATCTGGAAGTTCATTCTTTGATTCATCAACAGGTCCTGTCATACAAAAACTGTTATATGTCTAATTCAGGTCTCATCAATTTAAATAGAGGAACCAAAGAACAAGAAAGAAAGCCTAGTATACCAAGCAGTACAAACAAGTGGTGTGCTGGAGCATCTGCCATCATTTGCAGATCATTTGGAGAATTCTTGTAATGTGATGCAACATATAAGGCCATCATTTGCTGTAAAACTACCAATATTTCAGTACCCTTTTTAAACGCAAGAAAATATTAATCATAACCCACCAAATTTCATCAGATAAATCTGGATATACCTGCAAAAATGTTTCACTATCTTTGTGATAGGAAAAGAGGGTATCCCGATTCACATAGTATAGATCACACTCATTACATGGAGGAAGAAACCTGATATCAGGAATGGCATTTGAAGCATCTAAGCAAAGCAATGTGTTAAGCCAGTTTTCAATGGGATCCCCTGAAGCATATCTGATGGATTCACTCAGTTCAATTTTCTTAAACAGACAACCTGAAATATATATTGGAAAAAATTAGCAACAATAGACATGCGCCTTTAAAAAAATTATGCATTAAAACCATTTAATGGGTGTTGAAAACCAAAGATCAAATTTTCATTACCCATTTAGAATTATTTCTATTTAGAACAGTACATGCCATGCACAATGTTTATTTTTGGTGACTTTAGAAAGCTAGAAGCCAATAAGTACCGGAACCAGTGCCATCTGTGCTCTTGGAAGATACACTGCTTTGTTCTTCCAACTGACGCAAAAGCTTTAGTGATAAAGAGCGTCCAGTACCTTCATAACTTTCCATGAGTTCAAATAAAACAAATTTTTCAGTAATCAAGTTGCACCAAAGCTGAAAATTTTAAATGGCGGTATATATCAAACTACATTAGGAAGGAAATGACTAATAATTAAATCTTCATAAACAATTGTTTTTGACGTTACATATGGAAGGTTTTACCAAAAGCAAACACTATCATACCCATTAACAGTAGAAGACAGGAAAACCAGATATGGTCCAAGCAAAGACTTCACCACCGGCAGAGGAATAGCAGCAGCCTCATCAACCACCAACAGGTCAACTTGCGAAAGCTTTTCATGCTCGTGCGGAAGTATATACTGAAAGAAATAGAGATGAAAAGAAAGTCCAGATTTTCATAGCAATCCCACAGCAATACATTTTTTTTTTCAACACATTCTGTAAGTTATATATATACTAATGTTGAATCATTATCAATGAAACTTACCTGTATTGTTTGTCTGTGGTGCTTGTAAATATTGATCCTTGTAAAAGCTTTCTTGAACTTGGGATTCGTACTTTCCACCATATCAAAATGTCCCTATTCACATTGAAAACCATAGCATTTAATAAAATTCATTCATCTTTCTATGCACAACAGATGAAACGGCAAAGGAGGTTGGATTGATGTATAATTAGGAGATAGAATGTCAATGCTAGAAATCCCACATCGACTAGTAATATGCTGGAAAAAATAGCTCTAAATGTATCTTATGTATGCAAATTAGGCAAAAAATGGTTATAGATGTGAATGAGAAAGAGAACCTGTACCTTGTATCCAAGAGCTTCAAAACCTTCGCATACAAATTCAAACAAGGTTGTCAGATTCTCAGGGCTAGGTGCTGTTACAAAGATATTTGAATACCTACACCGATAGTTTTCCAGTAATGAGATTCTAAAAAAGATGTGCATCTATCACAAATGAACAGAAAATACCCCACAGCAATGGCTCCGGCAATAGATAAACCAAGAGTAGCTGATTTCCCTCTGCCACGAGCAGCCAACAAAGCAACAGTACTACGATGTGTCTTCTCCAAAATTGCGTCCATAAATGTGACAAAAGCTTTTCCCTTTTGACAAAAACCATATAAAACTCACTCACATTCACCACACAAAACCAATTTGGTCGACCAAAATAGACAATTAAAGGTTGAGAGGTGAACAATCCTACCTGGTCCAATGTGCAACACTTCCTGATCAATGGTCCAACAGGTAAATTTCCATTTAGTTGTTCTTTAAGGTTCTTCAGGTTCTGTTCTGCTTTTGAGAGTCCCTCAAAGTCCTATAGCATAAATTCAAACACAAATAATTACAGAGAAACTTTTAAGTCAAAAGTTGTTTGGTGAGAAAATGTAAAAGAATTAGCTTTATTAAAACTAGCTATCTCAACAAGTGAATAAATATATTTATAAAATGAAAAGAAATATGTAAATTAACTAATTAAGTTAATTTACATAAAATTATATTAATGATAAGAAAAATACATAAAATTATTAAAATACAAATATTTAAAACTTCTAATTTTAAACAAAATAATAAAAGCACAACAAATAAGAACATCATCCCTCTACATTCTAGAGGGAGGGGAAAGGACCTGTTTTTACCATTATCTTCAAAACATCAACCTTTGAAGTCAGAATTAAACCTGGGGAAAAATTTTAAAAAATGCAGAATTCATTTTGCTTTTTTAGCTAGTTTTAAAAGTAGGTCTTTCTATCCCCCATGTCTTGGGAAGTAAATAACAAGCATGCCTTCCCATATACAAGGCATTAAAGCCCAAACTCATCAGCAATCTCCATACAAAAAGAAAGGAAAACAGTTAAAGATGTAACAAGGGTACCTCTTTGACAGAAACTGGGGCAATAGACCTTACGTGAGATGAAACAGGTAAAATATTCAGCTCATCATCCATGACCACACATGCCTTGCAAGAAACAAGTGACAATAAGAAGCGTTCATTAAAGCGCCCAGTTGCCTCAATGTGTGATTCAGTTCGAAATCTTTTATGTACATCCTGCAATCAGTGAAAGTTGACTTGAATGAGACTTTTAACAAAAGAGAAGCCTGACAGGCACATGGCGTTAAGTTAGTTTGCCATAGAAACGTAATGTTATTTAGTCAATGCACCTTTCTTGTTCTAACTTTGTATTTTTCATCTTCTGTTGGATTCCCAACAATAAAACCAGTAATGACAGTAATTATCAGCAAATGAGTAAAACGAAATGAAAAGAGCAGCTGTATTAACACTGAAATGAAAGATCACAAAAACAGAGCCTATGGCTCCTTACCAAAGCCTACCTTCCTCAGAGAAGAAGTTTCACTGCCAAAACAACGTAACAAACTCTCTGCATCCCCTCCTTTATTCTATCGTCCCTTTAACTAACTCACTGACAGCTCACTCTTCACTCACCCATTACCTCATTACCTATTTTCTTGTTCCAAGAGTAGACTCTCCATATTTTGGGTCTGTCATACATTGGCCCATCAGTTACAGTAGCATCAGTAGACTCATCCTCATGGTCTCCAACAGTTTCTCATATGAGATATTTTAATCTCATCCTCTTTTCTTGTGCTACCTTCATTAAAAATAGTTCTTTTGTTTTAAAAAAGTTCAGGTGGGAAAACTAACTTAGATATCAAGTTATGGTTTTTTTTAGAAGATATCAAATTATGGTTAAAGTTATCAAATCCTTTTTATATAAAAGGAACTAATTAAAAGAAAGGAAAGAAGTAACTTTAAAGAAGATAAGAAATCCCCCTCAGTATGACAGCTAAAACGAAGAAAACAAAGGAGATGACTTAAATGAAAATAAAGAACCATGGCTCAATAGTCAAGACTCAAGAGTTGAACAATCACAACAATTTTCAGAAGTATAAACTCTTGATGAATTCGCTACCCCCTAAAAGAAACACCTAGAAATAGAAGACTTAGACAGCTTTTAAATACCTACAACATCAACCTGAATTTAGGATAAGTCTGTAATTCTTACTATTATTATAATATATTCACAATTTCTATATTTCTTTTTGGCATACTTATGTTATTGGATATACTTATGATAATTGAGAAGGCTCAAAGTATGTCACGGAAGCTATTACTTATCAGATAAAAGAGTTACCTCTCTTAGAATGTGGGTTTGGACCTAACTCAACCCCAAAAGCTAGCTCATAGGGTAAGGGTTGTCCCCCACTTATATATTATATCTTAGCTCTATCTCTAGTAGATGTGGGACTTGAGTTTTTCTCAATACACCCCCTCACGGCTAGCACTTTTGGGCTTGGTGCGTGAATAATATGGTGGGTGGTCCGTTAATGGATCTAGGATAGGCTCTGATACCATCTTAGAATGTGGGTTTTGAACCTAACTCAACCCCAAAAGCTAACTCATAGGGTGAGGGTTGTCTCCCACTTATATATTCTATATTGGCACTATCTCTAACCGATGTGGGACTTGAGTTTTTCTCAATAACCTCACAGATAATTACCAACAATCAACATCCTTTTTTCATAAAATAAGAAATTTTATGAGAAGGATGTCTAATATATAGCAACAGTCGTACGAACTCCAACCAATACAATGCAGAAGAGAGAAAACAAAAAGAAGATCCTGAACGCATACTTCTAGCGATAGGTGGTCAAAGATCAACCAAAGATGGGAGCATAACTATATTCTATAAGAAAAGAACTCTTATAATTAAGCAAATGAATTCAATTTCCTCTGAAAAAGAGGTTACAAAATATGAAAGCTGTTGAATCTGCATGCTTACCATCACCATGGTGTACAGACTTGTCAGCGAGGATAGAGAACGAAGCAGCAAAACAACCAACCCTCCTCCCTCCACTGTCTCTATCGTTCTTGCTAGGAGATTAGGTGTTAGCGCCTCAAAATCCTAAAAGAAAAAGACAATGGTAAAACTGGTTTATCTTTGAAAAAAGGAAAGAGATAGATAAGCTGAAAAAGAAAAAGAGATTGAGCTAGTAGTATGTGTAAGATACCTGGAGAATACACATTCCAAAAGTATTACCCAGAATTCTTGCTGAATCATTGTATAAACAAAAACTTGATTGCACACTTTTCATAAACAATGAAAATGGATCAACTTTATCACGATCCAGAAGACCCCTCTGCCTCAATTTTTCAATCTGCCGCTCATGTTTTTTCTTATGACTGCATTCAGAATCATCTTAATCAAGTTCAGGTAAACCCTCATTCCACAAACAAATCAGTACAGCAGTGTATCACAGTTTATTAACACAAAACAGATTCATCATTATATACCGCTTGTCCTTGTAACACCATAAAACAGTTGGCCTGGATTTGATCTGTGCCTTGCTAAGAATGTAATGAAGATTTACAATCTGCACATAGTAAAAACTGCTTTTAGTACTCAAATTCTGTGTGTCTTAAATGGAGTTTCCAAAATGTTTATGCTTGGATTGATGGAAGGAGATGGAATGAAACAGAATCATAATCAATTCTATTATTTCAATTGTTTAAAATAAGATGGAGTGTATGACGATGAAAAATTCCATATGATACTCCACTTTTTCCTCCCCACTAATTTGGTGTATATGATACAATCAAAATTTTCCTTTATTCCATTCTATTCCATTATCCATTGGATATCCAAATTGTCCCTTAGTGATCAATTAGTCAAGGGTTTGAGTCCGGAAACATACAATGTCCCTTCCTCATACCTTCAAACAGCGATGAGCCTTAGGGCATCCAGGTACATTATTTTTCTTTATTAGAATGAGAAGACTATCACTAACAAAAAAAAATGGCGTTTGTTGTAGAAAGCGTTATACCTGGTCATGATACTTGTCGCCAATGATGACAAACATGGACCTATGCCTTGTTTTGACACCATTTTCAATGAGAATTCTGATTCGCTCATCCACCTTCTTCCTCATATTTTCTCTGCTAACAACTACTGATAAAACAAAATATATCCCTAGGGATTGAGGGAAATAGAGAAAGAATCGATATCAAAAGCTATGACTAAATCGAATTCGACGGCAATTGTCTATGAGGATGAGTGGAGTGAGTGGAGCGATCAAAGGACACACATACATACACCGTTTGGTCACGTCTTCTACGTTCTTTCTCTTGAAATAAATACATTCTTCTATTAAAATAAATTATCTTTAAAAAAATGTGTGATAATTATCTTAAAAAAAAATTAGTGACTGCGAGAGAAAATAATAATGAATGATTTTTTTAATCCATCTTTTCAATTTCTAAATTGACATTATCTTTAAAGTGTGTTTAGATAAAGAATTTATCAGGATTTAAAATTCTCTAATTTAAAATTTACTATTTGGATATTTTTATACGAGGAATTTAAATTTTTAAAATTTTAAAACAGAATTTTAAATAACTAAAATTGTAAAATTTGAATTTTAATTGGGGAAAGTAATTTATTAGGGGATTTAAAATTCTTCAATTTAAAATTTACTGTTTGGATATTTTTATATGAAGAATTTAAATTTTTGGAATTTTAAAATAGAGTTTTAAATAACTAAAATTGTGAAATTTGAATTTCCCCCTAAAAGTGAGAAATTGAAATTATCTTCTTTTTTAAAAGGTCTCAATACACAATTTTTTTTGTTCCGTCTCAATCATCGACATACTCCGACCTCCGCTGCTCTCAAGACAACATTCATCTTAAGTGTTTTTTTTTTCGTGAATGAGGTTCAAAATTTTAAAAATGGAAAAATTCAATTTCTTTATCCAAACACAAAATTTTGAAAATAAAATAATTTTAATTTCTCTAAATTTTAAATTTCCTAAAATTTTAAAATACTCCATCCAAACATAAGAAAGTAAAAAAGAATGATTCTTTTTTAATTCATAATTTTAATTACTTAATTGATATGATAAAATAAGATATATTATAGAATTATTATAACTTATTTTTAAAATAAATAATAAATTAAAGTAAAATAAATATGATAACTATTTTATCTTGTCATATTCTTAACTACCAAATAAATTTTTACAAAAATTAAATATTATTATATTATTTGAAATGTCATCCTCTCTCCTAAATAATCTTTAATTAAAATAAAGCTATGCAATTACTTCCTAAACTATTCAATGACCATCAATATAATTAGGAGTATAAATGATTTGAATTGGTTATATTTTATTTATTTTTTAACTCAATCCAATTAAATATAATTAGGTTGGATTGGATTGAATTTATCTTTACTTTTTTTTAACCCAACCTATCTTTAATTAAATTGGTCATAGGATTGGGCCATTAAAAGATTCTCACATATTTAAGTCTTGAAAATAATGAAAAAAATCTCAAACTCAAAAATAATAAGAGATATTTTTAAAGTTAGTTTTGTAATTACTCTTTGAATAACTAAAGCTTAAATTTGTAATCAATTTAAGTAACTCATTCATAATAGTAAAATATAAAACTCATAATCTATGTGACCAATGTTTTGAAAATACGAACCTCTTTAGCTAATCAAATCAATCCAGCCATGAACCGGTAACTCGAGTCAAGTTAGGGTTCAAATTAATCATGTATTTGACTTATGCAATCTGATCGGCTTTGCGGTCAGACCAACAAATCAGTAACTCGAACTGAGCCACATTTTAGTAATTAAATCTCGTAAAATGCTATCAACAAGATTCTTACCTGACATGGAAAGCATAAACACGAATGACCACTAAGCCAATATAAAATATTGTTGTTTAGGTAAAATATTTAATATTTATTATATATTTATTTTCAAGATTTTATAACCTAAGTCAAGGAGGCAGCACATGGATCCAAATGTAATTACGAATGAATAATAAAAACTTTATGTGAAGGCAGCTTAATTCAATTATTGTAAGACACAACCAAGTATGTTTACTAGTTATATAAAAATAACCATAAAAAATATATAAAACATATATATTTATTTTCCATTTATATTATTATATTCAATTATATATAATACCATAAAATATATTTATTTACTTTACCATTTATATTATTATATTTAACACCATAAAATATATTTATTTTACTTTACATTTGTATTATTATATTTAATATCATAATATATATTTATATTACTTCACTGTTTATAATATTATATTTAATACCATAATATATATTTATAATGTTTTACTATTTATATTATTACATTAATATTGGATTATACAGGTCAATAGTCAATTAGTGAGTTACTTTTTCGACCACTAGTTCAGTGTCGATCATGGTTCAATTTTTAAAACTATGTATTTAACAACTTATAGTATTCATAAAGTATAATATTTTTTTACAACTTAAAATACTTAAGTCAACACTAATCACTAATCATAAAAAGCAAAGGAGTCTTAAAATATATAATAAAGAAGATATGAACATAAATCTTATGAATACTTACTTTAGGATTTTCTATATTAGTATATATTATACAGTATATAATTATCATTTTGTTTATTCTATACAGGTTGGATTGGATTTTGATTAAATCCAAAATTTCAAACTCGTTTCAATTTTAATTGTATTCACTAAAATAAAACTAATCCAATCAGTGACCCAATCCAACCCACAAAATCTAAATTGGATTGGGCGAATTTGTATATTGAGTGCAATCCACTTACACTCCTAAATTTAATCGTGATTAACATTGGATAACTAATTTAAAGATTTTTCAATACTTAAAAGATTATGTAATAGCATTTCTAATAGTAGTCATTTTGGATAAGTAAAAAATTTATCTTGTATCTTGGATTTAAATATAAGTAAATTTAACTAATTTTATTATTATTTAATGATATCATTCCTAAAATATATTCGTTTAATTGCAACTCTATTTTTAATTTTTTACTCATGATAACAACTTTTAATGAATGACATTTTAGAAATGATTTATTTTTTTACTTGAGATTAATAAATTAAATGGTTTCAATTAACTTTCTTAATTAGTGTAAAATTAATTAATTTTGCTTATATATGAGCTCGGAAGGAGTAATACTTTAAGAAAGAATTATTCCCTTTTGATTCAAATATAAGCAAAAAAAATCAAATGATATTAGATTTAAATATACATAAATATCAACTAATTTTGTTTTATTTAATGAGTTTATTTCTAAAATACTCTCTCTTCAAGTAATAGGAGTTTTAATTTTAATGACTCCTTTATTTTCTTGTTATCAAATTTCAATGAAAATTTTAAAAGAATTTTTTAATTAAAATTAATACAATTAAATATTGTTAATAAACTTTGCTGACAACTTCTAAGTGAACAAGGAAAAAAGCGGTTGTTGGTTGTTGAACTAGTTGACAAATGTTCCATGTAAGCAAGTAAAAAAAAAAAAAAAAAACAGTTGTTCTACCTTATAAAAATATTAGTCTTGTTTTATAATTATTTTATTTAAAAAATGAAAAGTATTGTATACCCCTTGTAAAAGTAACTAAAATGATTTTTTTAATCATGTAACTAAAATGACTATGGTATCCCTGTTATAATTATTTTATTTTTAATCCGGTAATTACAATGACTATGGTGTCCCCTTGTCTATGTTAATGGTAATGAGAGTAGTTATGACTATCATTATTATGATAGTGACAATTCGGGTGATGATGGTGATTGTAGCGAGGATTTTGATTTAAATTAAATCTTTAAAATATTTAACTTTTTTTTATAAATCTTATACAGATTTGATGATTAAATGAGTTTTTAATTTGAATTTAAAATGTTTTAATTTTGACCTTTCATTTTAATTTAATGGTTGAAATTAATCATTATCATATAAGATGATCATTCTCATTATATATTTAATTTTCTGTTTGATAAATCTTATAGAAATTTTATGATTAAATGATGTTTTAATTTGAATGTAAAATATTTTATTCTTAACCTTTCATTTTAATTTAACGGTTAAGATTAATCTTCTCACATAAGATAACAATAAAACATTTTTTATCTCAAATATAAACAAATATCAATTACCTATGTCTTATTTAAATGAGACTACTTTTAAAATATTAATTTAATAAGACTAAAAGCTTTTTTTTTATGTTTGATATCAAGTTATAATGAAAGATAATTTGAAAAAAAGTTTGTTTTTGATTGTATAAT
>PYAF01006013.1:34287-47503 GCA_007407185.1 Glycine tomentella | reverse complement strand
CTTTTAAAATATTAATTTAATAAGACTAAAAGCTTTTTTTTTATGTTTGATATCAAGTTATAATGAAAGATAATTTGAAAAAAAGTTTGTTTTTGATTGTATAATTAATGAAGTTAACTAATTTTTATAATAAATTGAAGTATATTTTTTTTGTTTATAACCTAGACTGAAGGGAGTAGAAGTATATATATATATATATATATATATATATATATATATATATATATATATTACAAAAATGATAAGGCATAGATTGTACGAAAACAAAATAAACTATGTTTACTTTTTTACAAAAATAAATAATAGTTAACAAATTTGGAAACATATAACACTAGATTTATTACAAATAAATGTTTGTACAGTTACATGTATTAGTGAGTTACTGTTTCAACCATTGTAAAAGAACGTTATTACATTTAATATTGGATTATACAGGTCAATTAGCGAGTTACTCTTTCGACCACTAATTTAGTGCTAAATAGCATTTTTTCATATTTATATCATTTAATTACCTTTTTGTTTTTAATTTATATAAAATTTGATACAAATGATCTTATTAATATTAGATATAATTTAAATAAAAATCATATTTTATATCAAATTATTAAAATTATGTAATAGTTGTTAAATTTTGAGAATAAATTATTATTATAATTGTATAATTAAGCAAATACTAACGGTTATCAAGATCCTATAACTAAAAGAGAGGAGAGGTGGCTAAAGCCAAAGAAATGAAGGGTGAAAGCCAAAAACTTACTTTCATCATACCTTTCATTTTCCTTCACTATGCATTAATCCTGTTCAGATGACCTCATAGAGACCGGCAGATCTATATGGTGTTGAGGGTGGGCAGATGCATATCTCGTTTCAATAAAATCACTAGTATTTGTCTTAAAATATTATATTTTGCACCCTCTAATTTTATGTATTTGAACCTCTTTATCGGTTCACATGTAAGAGTAAGTAAATACACCATCTTATTTTAATAAAATGCAAAAAAATATTATGTTTTGCACCTCATAATTTTATATTTTGAATCCCCTAATTTTATGTATTTGAACCTCCTTATCAATTCACATGTAAGACTAAGTTAATATACTCTCTTATTTTAATAAAATTCAAATATTTATCTTAAAACTTTATATTTTGTACCTCTTATTTTCATATTTGAATCCAACTATCTCATATGATACTGGTAATTATCAATTTTTATTTTTAAATAAATTGTCTAAATCCGCCGCTCTAATAAAGCATGAGTTGGTCCAAAGGTTTCCACTTGGAGATTTGAACACATTCTCTCAAATTCACACTTGATTCGTCACGTTCTTTTATATTTTCCGTCAAGTAGTAGTAATAGAAATATTTTCTCACACACTGACTTCAACATAATCATCTTTTTCTCGATCACGCACTGATTATTGTGAAATGTTATGTGATTAAGCGGTTTCATTCCATGCAGATTTCGAAGAAGGAAATTATTTGCGGAAAGGAACTGAGTTTCCATGACTAGCACACCCTAAACTGTAAGTTCAATCCTGAGATTATTGAATACTCTACTATGGAAAACAGAGTTATGTGCGTGTGTAAATGGATATATACATTCCGCGTAACTATTTGCAGGCCCATTAACATAACCTCTTGTATTTCTCGCACTTACTATCCCAACTAACTAATCACTAATATACTAACTAACTGACTAGCAGGTTTTCTTTAACTTACCTTCTTTTGATGTATGTTTATATGAAATTTTTGCCTTGTGTATAGAAAGAAAAGATTCATTAAAGAGTAGTGAAATTGTATAGAAAAAAATTCAGCAAATAGTTGTAAGAAATTCAAGAATGCCTTATAATAATACTTACAGAAAGGGTAAAGGTATGAAAAATGAATATAATGTCCCAATCCAATCCAGTCCAATAACCTCTAATTACAGTCATAACCTGCACTAATTTTTCTCTTTTGGAGAATTTTTTGTCAGTTTATCTCAAGAGTCAGAGCTACAGATTTCTGTACATAAAATAATCTGGTTTTCTGAATGATGACTCACCTTCAGCTTTAATAGTTTAACAACCATTCAGCTAACTTCACATGTGACGATGTGAGAAGGTTATGTGCTTGTTGGTGTCTCTATATATTGAAAACCATTATATCCATAGTAACAACTTTCATTCAGAGAGATGAATGAACACATTTAAATGTCAATAAAGAAATAATTTATGGAGATGTTGCATGAGTATTAGTCTGCTCATTAGAGGTCAAATATTTGGATAAAGACTGTTTCATATGGAACATAATGAATTAGTAGATGATTTATTCTTATCAGTAGTATATTGCTTAAACTTACTCTCTGTGTTTGGTAATATAGAATTTTAGCCTTGTTGCTTTGAGCATAAGTTGCATTACAAATCTTGTCTTTCTTCATACTTCATTATGAGTTGGTGGTCTACTATGCATCTGGAGTGAAAAGGTGTTTAAACTTTGGTGCATTTGGCATCATAGAAACCAGATTATCTTCCATAATGAATTGTTTGATGGTCAGAAAGTGTTAGAGGAGGCTATATTTTTCTGCTGGTCTTGGCTGTGAAACCTGGAGAAAGGATTTGATATCCCTTTCCACCTTTGGTCTAGCAATATGAGAGAGAGTTTTGTATCTCAGGGGAGGGTTTAGTTTTTTGTTTCTTGGAAACAATCAGAACCTTTTTGGCTTCCAGCATGTTGTCCTCATGCTTCAAGCCACTTTTGTTCTGTTCTCGTTTCCCTTAGCTTGTATTTCTGCAGTACTTCTTGTACTGTTTTGTTTCTTTAATAAATATATTTATCTTTGCTGATCAAAAAAAAAAAACTTGAGAACAAGGTGTTAGGTGGTGGGTTTATATACTTGGAAGGGACATGGGTAGCAGATGATACTAAAGCTATAATTGTGAACGTTTACTTACCATGTGAGGCATCTCTGAAAAGGAATCTTTGGGAAGCAATCAAGCAATTGAGGTATGCAAATATGGAGGGATTATGGTGTATAATTGGCGATTTCAACAATATTAGAAGACCCTATGAACAAATGGGAATCTGCCAGAGAGTTCAAGACAACGATGTTGTGAAGGAGTTCAATGAGTGGATTGCTGACCTGGAGATTGATGATGTGCCCTACCTCGGGCATAAATTTACATGGTACAGACCAAATGGGACTGCAAGAGTAGATTGGATAGAGCCCTAGTATCTACTGATTGGCTTGCCAAATGGCCGGATACAACTCAGATTATATTGGATCAAAATTTCTTTGACCATTGCCCTATTCTGTTGAGATCCTCTTTTGTTGATTGGGGTCCAAAGCCATTTTAGGTATTGGACTGTTGGCTGCATGACAAAACATTCAGGAATTTTGTGTGTGAGAGCTGGAATACAATTCCGGTCAATGGTTGGGGGGGATATGTATTAAAAGAAAAGATCAAGGGCCTCAAACTAAAGTTGAAAGCCTGGAATAAATCTCAATTTGGGAATATTCAGCAAAAGTTGAAGAATATAGAGTTGGAGCTTAACAGGATTGAAACAGAAGGTGATGATAGACAGCTAAACGTTGATGACATAAAGAGAAGAAAACAATTACAGGAGGACTTATTATAATAACCCTGAGTCCCAGCTCGTACGACACGAGTTTTGGGCGCGAACAGTGCTGGATTCTGCAGAATTCTTCTGTAGAATCCTTCTGCATAACTGTGGCGCTCATGGCGCCAGGATGGCGCGATCAGCGCCATGGTTCTGGGGTGTGGCGCTCCTGGCGCCACAGTCTCTGGAGTGCCGCGCTCTTGGCGCGGGAGTGGCGCTCCCAGCGCCAAAGGTCTTGGTGGTTGATGCCTGGGGTGCCAAACTGGCGCGAGTGGCGCCAAACCACCCAGAAGACCTGTTCTTATTTCCAGTTGGCGCGAATGGCGCCATTGTGGCGCGGTCAGTGCCAGAGTCTCTGGATATTGGCGCTCTTGGCGCGGGTTCTGGCGCTGGAGGCGCCGTAGTCCCTGGATGATGGCGCTCTTGGCGCGGGAGTTGGCGCTCTTGGTGCCAGAGGTTCTGGAGGATGGCGCTTTGGGTGCGGGGATGGCGCAGACGGCGCCATGGTTCCTGGGAGCTGGCACGATCAGCGCCAGAGTGGCGCGATCAGCGCGGCAGCTCTGACAAGACCACTATAAAAAGGCTGGGTCGCGATTTTCAGAAGGAAATCTTGGTTTTCTTCTTCCTCCAGCACCCCACCTCCATTAGAGAAGCTCCAAGCTTCATTCCTTCACCATAGTTCACCAAATCAAGTCCTTTAAACACCATTCATGATGGAAAACACTTGTAGAGCTTGAATCCTTCTTCATTCTCCCTTCAAACCCACTCATTTGAGAATCCCTTTCTCAAGGGAAGTTCGTAGAACTCGAGTTTAGCGAGGAACGGCGGCGATTCGTGGTTACCCAAGCTAGGGGGAGTCGTCCTTGGGCCTTCCTTGCCATCTTTGAGGTAAGAAACTCGAGATTCACCGCTTGATTTGTGAGTTGGGATTTTGGGTGAATAGTGACCCACTTGTGATAAAGCTAGTATTAGCCTTAGGTCATTTGGAAACATGTGTTTAGAATGTTGTGAGGATGTAGGATTAGCTCTCGAATGTGAGTTTGGTGAACTTTGATTTCTTGGCTCTATGATATGCATGTTGTAACATCTCGAGCGCTGACGAGGGCAGGGAGTGATCGCCGGTGCAGTGAGGCACGGACAAGGAGCGGCTCCTAGCAGGCTTCCAGCGGGAGGGGTACATGAATGAATCGAATACACACCCGAACGAGAGGGATCCAGAGGCTGTGCAGGTATGGGACTGTACAGTTGAGGATAACTTAAAGGATTTAATAGGTACTACCTATACCAACAAGATGCATATACTTTTCGGTAACCCATAACATAAGAACTCCACAGTTAAGCGTGCTTGACTTGGAGCAATCTTGGGATGAGTGACCTCCTGGGAAGTTTCTCAGGAAGTGTGTGAGTGAGGACAAAGCACACTGAAAAGTCTTGTGTTGGTATGTAGGGACAGTCGTTGATCCTGCAAGTGGCCGGACGTTACAAGTGGTATCAGAGCAAGGCCTCTCTACCAGTACGGTGTGGTTCGTATAACTTAAAGGATTTAATAGGTACTACCTATACCAACAAGATGCATCTACTTTTCGGTAGCCCATAACATAAGAACTCCACAGTTAAGCGTGCTTGACTTGGAGCAATCTTGGGATGGGTGACCTCCTGGGAAGTTTCTCAGGAAGTGTGTGAGTGAGGACAAAGGACACTGAAAAGTCTTGTGTTGGTATATAGGGACAGTCGTTGATCCTGCAAGTGGTCGGGCGTTCCACATGTCTAGTTGTGTGCTGAGTTGCTTAACTATGTGGTGACATGCTAGAGCCTTGGTTGGTGGTTTTGATATGCTTGGGAGGCTGTTGGAACGATGTCTTGTGTGTGAAAGAACCGTTCAAGCCATGTGTAAGCAATTGAGCCTTGGGCTTATGTAGAGCTTTGGGCTCTTGATGTTGGCTTGCACCGAGTCTTGTGGTGACTCAAGTGCCTTTTGGGCATGAGATAGACCGCCGAGGGTCTATGATATGGCTTTGAATGGTGAGCCTTGGTGAACCTTAGGTTAGGTGACCTTGTGGTTGGAAAGGATTGAGGTTCCTTTCTTTGAGATGGTTGAGAACCGTGTTATATGCTTAAGCTTGGATGCTTGTTTTGGCTTGATGATTGATATGAGCTGGTATGCCTTGTATAGGGCGTGACACCGAGGGTGTCGGTGGCGGGTGCCACAGAGCAGGGAAAGAACTGCAGAGCTCGGCTTTGCCAGGTGAGTTCTTGGTCCCTTGGGGATGTTTCCCACTTGCTTGTGCTCCACCATACTCCGACGGAGTAGTGGTTACATTCATGATACATGCATTATTGGATGTTGCATACTCATGATGATATATATGCTTGTATCTGTGCTTGAGATATGTATGAAGCCTGTTATTTAGATCTTCTGGCCAGTTAGATAGATATGTACCTCCCTAGGAGATGAGTTTCCTCCTAGTTTGGTTTGCTCATGGTTGATGAGATCCCAGGGGTCAGTGATCCCTCAAGACCAAGAGATAGGAGATGGGACATTCCTTCTATTCTCGGAGGTACCATATACGTGCGTCCATGCGTAAGGGGTAGCTCCCGATGGGATGGCACGGGTGTGAGTTCCGGTCTCACATCGGCCGTACACAGAGCAAGATAGCTTGCTTGTATTGTTATGAGGGACGAGAGGCCAGTTTGTTTGTGATGCCTGATGACTTGTGTCATGGAGAGTGAGCCAGGGTGGAGGAGATGCCTCCAAGGACCCTGAGCTTACTGAGATGATTATCTCACCCCGTGTGAGGCTTATGTTATTTCAGGTGACGCTTCTAGCAGAGAGGAGCGGTCTCAGGGCGGGAGGCCCCAGTAGAGACAACATATGCTTGGCTGTGAGGCAGCTTGAGGAGAGCTTGGCGGCTCAGCTTTTTGATTCTGTTTTGTACCCCTGTAGAGGGAAGACGTGTGTGTGTGTGTACACATGTTTTATGTTGTTTTTTTATAGACCTTGTATGCCCTCGTGTGAGGAAGGATCGGCGAGATCAGAAAGCATGTGGATGCTTATTCTTTTGTATAGACACTTTGAGTGTCAGATGTTGTTTATGTACATAACCAGCTATGTTATGTAATTGATGTTTCCTCCTGTTTATCTTTTGAGATAATTTGAGTATATCTGCCTATGGTTAGTATTTGTGTGATCTGGATAAGCAGGGGCTTGTGTTGCTTTGTGATGCTTTATATTCCATACATAATGTAATCAAGAAATATGGTTTTGATTTATGCTTCCGCGAAAAGTTTTAATTACAGTGTTTAAGCGCTAATCTGATAATAATTATAATGTTAATACACCGGGTGCACACGGGGTGTTACACTTATGGGTGGTAGCTCAATCAAATGCTTCAATCCTAAGACAAAAAGCTAGGACTAAATGGATCAAGGAGGGGGATTGTAATTCCAGGTTCTTTCATGTGACTGTAAACTGGAAGCGTAGAAATAACTTGTTGAAAGGGGTGCTGGTTGATGGGTGCTGGCTTGAGGAACCAACCAGAGTTAAAGAAGAAATCCGATCATTCTTCAAGAGGAGATTTGAAGAATCGGATAGGGTGAGACCAAATTTAGATGGAGTTTCATTTAAAACCATTGAACAACAGCACAATGATCTCCTGATGGCACGATTTGATGCAAATGAGGTGAGGGCGGCAGTTTGGGCATGTGGCAGCGAGAAGAGCCCCGGGCCAGATGGAATTAATTTCAAATTCATCAAAGAATTTTGGGATGTCATTAAACCTGAATTTCTCCGTTTTATGGACGAATTCTTTGTAAACGGAGTATTCCCTATGGGTGGAAATGCTTCATTTATAGCTTTGATTCCCAAGGGTCATGATCCATAGGGGTTGAACGATTACAGGCCTATTTCTTTAATAGGCTGTGTGTATAAGATAGTGGCTAAAGTACTATCAACCAGATTGAAAAAGGTACTGCCATTCATCATTGATCACCGACAATATGCTTTTATTGAAGAAAGACACTTGTTGCATAGTATGATTATAGCAAATGAGGTGGTGGATGATGTAAAAAGGATCAATGGAAGCTGCCTTGTGTTCAAAGTGGATTATGAAAAGGAATATGACTCAGTTAGCTGGGATTTTCTGTTATACATGATGAGATGGATGGGGTTTGGCTTTAAGTGGATTGCGTGGATTGAAGACTGCTTAAAATCAGCTTCTATCTCTGTATTAGTTAATGGGAGCCCAATTGATGAGTTCACACCACAACGCGGCCTCAGACAAGGAGACCCTCTAGCCCCACTTTTGTTCAACATTGTTGCTGAGGGCCTTACTGGATTGATGAGAGACGCACATCAAAGGGATCTGTTTGAGGGGTATAAGGTGGGGAAGGAATTGGTCGATATTAGCATCCTACAATATGCTAATGATACTATATTTTTTGGGATAGCATCGACGAAAAATGTTAGAACCATTAAGGTCATGTTGAGGAGCTTTGAATTGGTATCGGGGCTGAAAATAAATTTTGCTAAGAGCAGATTTGGGGTGTTTGGTATGAATGAACAGTGGTCTACTAAGTGATTCCTACTGTCCTTTCTGCAGGAATGTCGATGAGGATGCGACACATTTATTCTTTAGCTGTGATAAAATCAGGCCGCTTTGGTGGGAGTCAATGTCTTGGATATCTATTTTCAATGTATCTTTCGTAAACCCGAAAGAACACTTTAGCCAACATTACTACTACTACAATGGGATTAGCTCGCAGAGATGGCAAACATGGTGGGTAGCACTGACCTGGACTATTTGGTGTCACAGAAACAAAATTATCTTCCAAAACAAGAGTTTCAACAACCATAAATTAATGGATGATGCGCTATTTATCTGTTTGACGTGGATTAAAAACCCGGAGAAAGGATTTAGCATTCCTTTTCACTTCTGGTCCTGTAATCTGGGGGAGATTTTTTGTAATCAGGGGAGGGTTTAACACAGATTTTTCTGCCCTTCCATTTTGGGGGGCACCTACAGTCCAGCCAGTCTTATGGTAGTTTAATTCATGATTTATCCATGTATTAGGTTGCCATAGGTCTATTATTTGTTGCTAGGATTGTTTTTGTTTTAGTACTACTTGTACTTGTTCTCTTATATATATATATATATATTATTTTTGCTGATAAAGAAAAAATTATACTTGATGCCACTGAATCTGTTATGTTAAAGTTGACCACTCTTTACCTTGATCAGGATAGTGCTTACCAATGACAGCCACTCCATTGGAAGATATATTCAAGTCTCTTTTCTGGTATGTCTTAAGGACTTGTGTAATTATGTCATTGTTTTGAAGAAATATTCAAGTTCATAACTCGCACTAATTTTTTTCTCTTTTGGAGATTTTTTGTCAGGTTATCTCAAGAGTTAGAGCTACAGATTTCTGTACATAAAATAATCTGGTTTTTTGAATGATGACTCACCTTCAGGTTTAATAGTTAAACAACCATTCAACTAACTTCACATGTGACAAATGCACTTAACTTTCAAAACAATCAAATGATTGAATCTCTCTTTTCGTTTCTTCTGCTCTGGATGTTTTTATGTTGAACTGTTGAAGTTGCTTTGCTTATCTAAAGAGTTACAATGTATGTTGAAGGTTAGTAGGAAGAATAGTCAACTAGAATCAAGGAGTCTAACGGAGAGTTAGAGAGATAAGAGAGAGAGAGAGAGTTAGTGAGAGAGACACTAGGTGGGTGAGAGTCCAAAATAGAAACAGGTACAAAGTGAACAACTCTGTGTTCGGGTTTGGGCAGCAATCTGCCAACATAGCGGAGCAACAAAGAGGTGCCATAAGGAGGAGAAACTGGAGGGATGCAGAAGATGTCACATCCTAGAATTCAAGAGATGGGGTGAAGTTAGGGAAGTTTACATTACAAAACATAGGAATACGAGTGGCCGTCGGTACGGTTTTGTTCGCTTCAAAGGGGTCGATAACATTGACCTACTGGAGCATCAACTGGATAGTCTGGTCATTGGGGGTTTGAAATTACATGCAAACCTCCCCAAACATGGCAGGTTCGAGCAAATGACAATAGCAGATGGAGTGTGGAACCGCTACAAGTAGGGATTGGATGGAGAAAAGCTTAAAGGAAAAGAAAAAGTAGGCGCGTGGCAGCTCTTATATCCAACCTCAGAGAGTTTCCTATGCGTGAGCGGTCACTTTGAATAATAATGCCCCAACAAAGAGATGGACTCAGGCGCAGACGCGGACGATGCCCTCTCACTCGACTATTTAATTAACTGGCCCAATGGAGAAAACAAAATGGTTCAGTGATGCCTAGGTTGGTCGTTTAAAGAAGTTGACGGCGTTCGACAGACTAGAGGAAGAATTCATGTGGGACGGGGGAGAAGACATCAAGCCCAAATACTTGGGTAATGATATGGTGCTTCTATCGGGGCTTAGTGACGAAAAAGTCAAAGAGATGAGCAGGGGAACAATTGTTGGCGACCTGTCCATGTTCCATTCTCTGGAAAAATGGAGTCCATTGTTGAGGTCGGAATACAGGTTGGTGTGGGTCCTGTGCTGGGGTATTCCACTTCATGCCTGGGACATGGAGAATATCACTAAACTTGTGGCAGGAGTGGGTGATGTAGTGGACATGGATGACAACACAGATGACCTTCACCGCTTGGACAGAGCACGGGTTCTCCTTAAAACATTGTGGCCTCCTCTGATTAATCATAAGGTGACGGCATCCATCAACGGTATAGATTATAGCATTTTTATTACTGAGGAGACTGGACGCAACGCTTGCAGATGCAATTGCAGTTTCGATAGATCGTTCTCCGACGTGATAACGTCTGATGACAGTAGCTCAGAGATACGCGAGCTATTAGAGGAGATTTCGGTGGTGGCGGAAACTCCGATGACAGCTAGCAGAGGGTCTCTCAGGTCTCATGAGGGAAGCACAGAACAAAAACAACTATGTAGGCTATAAGGTTGGAAAGGAAAATGTGGACATTAGCCTCTTACAGTACGCAGATGATACTATTTTCTTTGGGGTTGCAACGATGGCCAACGTGCAAACTATCAAAGTAATATTAAGGAGCTTTGAATTAGTGTCGGGGCAGAAGATTAATTTTGCCAAGAACAGTTTTGGGGCTTTTGGAATGAATTCTCAATGGATTAATAATGCTGCTTCTTATCTGAACTACAGAGTGTTGTCTGTACCTTTTCCCTACTTGGGGGTCCCTATTGGAGCTAATCCAAGGTGAGACATGGGTTCAGTTAGTCAAGAAATGAGAGAAAAAATTAGCTAATGGAAGCAAAAATATCTCTCTTTCGAGGGTAGAGTGACACTTATAAAGTCAGTCCTTAACTCAATCCTTATATTCCTTTTTTCTTTTTTTCAGGATACCTAAGAAGGTGGTGGACAAGTTAGTGAGATTGCAGAGAAGGTTTTTAGGGGGGGTGAAGATACGGAGAAGATAGCTTGGGTGAGTTGGTCCGAGGTCTATCAACCAAAGGAAAAAGGAAGACTAGGAATACGGGATCTTGTGAAGTTCAATCTTGCTTTGCTCGGAAAGTGGAGGTGGGACCTTTTCCATAAACATGGGGAATTATGGGCACAAGTGTTGGAATCAAAGTACGGAGGATGAAGGACGTTGGATGATTACGAGATCTGGGTGTGAATCTATATGGTGGAGGGATTTGAGTAGCATTTGTAACTCAAATGTAGAGGAGGGAAGGTTTAGAAATCATGTTAAATGGAAGATAGGGTGTGGATCTAGGGTACTGTTTTGGGAGGATGATTGGAAGGAGGTTGGAGTCACTTTGAAGATGAAGTATCCAGATTATTCTTAATTTCTCAGCCACAGCAAAACAGTATCCAGCAGATGGGGACTATATCCTATGCAGGATGGGAATGAAAGTTTAGGTGGAGGAGGTGCTTTATGGAGGGAGAGATAACAACAACCATAAAATTTATTGAAGAGCTACAAGATCTACAGCTACAACATCAGCTGCAAGATTCTTGGAGGTGGGAGGGAGATCCGAGTGGGAAATACTTAGTGGGAAGCGCATATAGATTGCTGAATAAGGAGGCAAGCACACAAAATCAGGAGGAGGTATTCAAAGAAATGTGGAAGCTAAAAATCCCTAGTAAAGCCTTTGTGCTTTGCCTGGACATTGTTGAGGGATCGATTACCCACTAAGAATAATCTAACTAGAAGTAATGTACAACTATCTGATAACAGATGCCCTTTCTGTCAGAACGTTGAAGAGGATGTGTCACATGTATTTTTCAGCTGCCTCAAGATTATGCCACTGTGGTGGGAGTCGATGCATTGGATAAACATTCAAGGGGTACTCCCGATAAATCCAAAAGAACAATTCCTTCAACACTCATACTGTGGTCTCAATGATCTCATCATCAAGAGATGGCTGACTTGGTGGTTAGCCTTGTCATGGTGCATATGGTATCATAGGAATCAGATTGTGTTCCATGGTGCTAGCTTCAATGGACAAAAGCTGATGGAGGATGCTTTATTTTTTTGCTAGTCATGGTTGTCTAACCTTGAGAAGGGATTTAATATCCCTTTTCACTTTGGGTCTAGTAATATTAAGGTAGGCTTCTGCACTATAGGGAGGGCTTAATAGTAGTGTTTTATTTTTTGGAGGGATGGGAGCCTATCTTCAGTAAGACCTTTGGCTTTCTAATCCATGCTCATCACATGTATTAGCCAGCCACAGCTCTGTTTTGTGTGCTTGATAGGTTGTATATTGTTTATATGTTATACTTGTACTCTTTTCTCTCACACATATATATAAATATTATCTTTGCTGAGCAAAAAAAAAAAAAAAACTTCACATGTGACAATGTGAGAAGGTTATGTGCTTGTTGGTGTCTCTATATATTGAAAACCACTAAATCCATAGTAACAACTTTCAGTCAGAGAGATGAATGAACACATTTAAATGTCAATAAAGAAATAATTTATGGAGATGTTGCATGAGTATTAGTCTGCTCATTAGAGGTCAAATATTTGGATAAAGACTGTTTCATATGGAACATAATGAATCAGTAGATGATTTATTCTTATAAGTAGTATATTGCTTAAACTTACTCTATGTGTTTGATAATATAGAATTTTAGCCTAGTTGCTTTGAGCATAAGCTGCATTACAAATCTTGTCTTTCTTCATACTTCATTGTACTTGATGGTGTTTTGTCAGGTGGTACTGGCCCCAAGAAAAATGTTGACTCGCTACGAAATGCTATTACTGCTAGTACTCTATTAGGAAGCATAATGATGTTCATCCCTTTATCGAGGTACTGTTGCGCGATTTATGCGAATGAATATACGGCAAGTGCACCGATCGTTAACAAGTAATAAAAGTGAGTAAGTGAGTTATCGTCTCCACAGGGATTGGAGTAATTTTTACAATAATATTAATTCTAAATGATTGGAAAATAAAAACAGAAAACAAAGAAATAATTGTTGGATAGATTGGTGTTTGAATAACAACAGAAATTAAATAAATGTAATAAAATAAAAGAAATTACCAATGGAAGAAACAATTGTGGTCAGGCGCAATCCCTTTTGTTTCTACCTCCTTCACTTGATTGGTTT
>PYAF01006011.1:671001-689161 GCA_007407185.1 Glycine tomentella | reverse complement strand
TTAAAGGGTTAAATTGCTAAGGAATTAGGATTTAACTAAATTTGGGAAGATACATCCTCTGAGTAATCAGAAGTAATTGAAATTAATAACCAATTCAAGTGAAAGAGGTAGGGATCAAAGGGGATTGTGTTCTAACCACAATGATTTCTCTTAACTGCATTACAATCAATTTAAACTTGTTTTAATTTCTTATTAATTTATGTCATTTATTTAATTGTTTAATTCCACAACACAACACTACTTTTCTTAAAACAATTTATTTCCTTCCAATCTTTTAGACCGTAAGTTACGATAAAATTAGACATTTAATCCCTGTTGATACGATACTCTACTTACTCACTTTATTACTTGAAACGAACGGTATGCTTGCTGTTTCGCAACAAGTACATATTACTTCTCATTAATCCCATGCCAAATACCTACCACCTCTAACATGTACATATTACTAGTAACATAAGAGGTACCTGAGATATACAAAGTGGCTTCATAGAAAATGCTCAAGAAGGGTAGAATAGCCTCAATATATTCCCAATCTTCACAGGAAGGCAGACCTATCCTTTTGCCTAACTCATTAGCATATTTTCTATCATGAAACTCAAACTCCTGAAATGCCTTCATATGCTTCAAAGCAGCATCTAACATCAAATAGGTGGAATTCCACCTTGTTTCAACATCCAAGCAAATGTGACCCTTATATTCAATGTTTTGTTGTTCAACGCATTCTTTGAAGCTCATAAGTCTAGAAGGAGATGATGTTATATATTTCACTGCAACACGAATTCTCAAAATCGAGTTGCTAATCTCTTTTAGCCCACTGTTTACAATCAAGTTCAAGATATGCGCACAACAACGCATATGAATATGCTCTCCTTTCAAAACTAAGTTATTCCAACACAATAGCTTTTTCTTTAAGAGTTGAATTCCTATGTCATTTGATGAAGAATTATCAACTGTCAAGCTTAAAACATGATTCAACCCCATTCATTCAAGCACGACTCAACATATTTTGCCATGGCCTCTCCCGTATGACTTTTTACTTGGCGAAAATTCAAAATCTTTTTGTGCAACTTCCAATCATTATCTATGAAGTGAGTTGTCAAACACATGTATTTTACATTTTGAGGTGATGTCCAGGCATCAGTAGTAAGACAAACTCCTCGACAATGTTGTGAAAGAAAATACTTCAAGTTTTCCTTCATTGTATTCCATAGTATTGCAATTTTACGGGATAAGGTATAACGTGCCCGAATATTAAATTTTGGCTGTATAGTATACGAGTACCTCCTAAAAGTTGGATGTTCTACCAATCGAAAAGGAAGTTCAGCTTCAACAAACAACTTTATCATTTCCATTTCACACAAATCTTGATCAAACTTGTCGTGTGAAGGAGAGCTAATAATCCTATCATTAGTCGAGGATGAAGTTATTTTTTGCCTCTTGATTACTTCTATATTAGGGTTATTCAGACATCTAGAGACATGACAAAGCATTGAACTTGTTCCTTTCTCATAATTAATCACTGTATCACAATACTTGCATTGAGCCTTTTTATTTGACTTTGGCTCTAGTTCGATTGAAATGATTCCAAGCTTTTGATCTATTTCTTCTTCCATTATGACGAGGGGGTATTGCAATTGTCGAGCTAGTGACAGTTGGTGAAGTAGAAACTTTGGTATTCGAGACTGAAAAGTTGGATGACATTTGTATGACTGCAGTCAGATTATGCACAAGTAAGAAATTCATAATGGGAATTCTGCAAACAAACAAAAAATTGCATGCATCACTTTTTTTTTTCTTAAGGGTGAAAAAAATAGAAAAAGAAAAAAAAATAGCTCACAACATGAAGTAAAAATCCTTCCACGCAGGCTTAACACTGCAACTATTTGCCATTAGGCATTACATCATACCAGCTAATTGCAACTCTGTTTTTGAGTAATACAACAACATTTGACATAAAAAAATAAAATTAAAAACTGAACTATTTTGGGTGTCTCAAAATTCATGAACTAGATATTTGTACAACATTTTACAACTAATTTTATAGGATTGAGATATTTCTAAACTTATGGTATAAGATTTTGAATATTACATTATATAGTTTTTTCCTTCATAGTTGGACTATTGATATTGTAGTGCAGATGTCTTAATTATTACTATATAAGATAAAGCTTATTTACTATTCATTCAAGTAATGAATAAATAATTAGAAAGTAAAAATCATGAGCAGAAAAGATGAGTTGGATAACAAAGAGAGACACATCAATCCAACCAAAAACAAATTGGTGGCAGCAATTTTAATTAAGTAGGTACTGTAAAAATTTATCTGAGTTTGGGTCCGTGTACACCTGAACCAAGGTTCAAAAACATGTCGGAATGTATGTCACTATTCTCTTTAAGTTTGACCTTTTCTTCTCACTCATATTTTACAGAACAGATTTGGCTAATGGCTTCCATTCTACAATGGTCTAGGACTAGGAGCATGCTTTCTAGATATGAAAATAGACGAGGTAGGCTAGAATTGAACAAGAGCATGCTGTAAGTGGACGATGCATGTGCTGATACAATGCCCATTCTCTTCACAAATTGAGCTTTATTTTTTTTTAATTTCTTTAAGAATAAAAGAATAAAAAATATGTACCAAAGTTTACACCAACTCATATATTGTTCAACCAATTGAGTAAAAAATAAAGTTATTAACGTCATCAATTGAAACTTAATATCATGAATAAAATAAATTTCTTGAAAATAGAATTACAATTAAATGAATGGTATTTTAATAATGATATCATTAAACAGGAATCAAGTTAATTAGATTTACTTATATTTGAGTACTAGATAGAGTAACTTTATTTCTTATATACAAGTTTAAAAGAGAGTAATACATATTATAATTATAATAAGTACAAATTAATGAAATTAATATATAGTCTTATTATAGGAATGTGAAATGAATGAATAATGAGGGTGCATGCAGGTGACAAAACCAAGTATCTGCTGCACAGAGTTGATGCAATTGATAAGGCTAACTTTGTATATAACTTCAGCATAACTGAAGGCACTGCCTTGGCTGACACATTGGAGAAGCTCTCATTCGAGAGCCAATTGGTGCAAGCTCCAAATGGAGGATCCATTAGAAAGGTAAATGTCCAATTTTTCACCAAAGGCGATGCTACGCTTAGTGAGGAGGAGCTCATTGCCAACAAAGCCAAGATCCAAGGGCTTGTAAAGCTAGTTGAAGGGTACCTTTTGGCAAATCCTAATTATTGAAAGTCTTTGTAGTTAATTATTAAGAGTTTGATTATGGTGCAAATTAATAAGCCTTTATGGATTTGCAGGCTCAGCACCAAGGCTTTCTTCTATGATATTTTCTAAATTTTTCTTTGTTATGAATTGGGAGATTAATCAATTATAAATAATAGTGTGCTTTTGTAAACTTTCTTTAGTTTGTCTAATATATATGCCCTTTGCATTGTTGAAAATTGATGTGTTGCCGCTTGCACGATTGGGTATAACCGTATAAGATAAACTAGAACATATTCTCCTGCGTGTTGTGACGTATATTCCAACAGGTGGATTAAGATAAAAGAGAGGCCATAGTAGGTACTGCAACATTTATGGTTTACTTGAATCTACTCCTACAAATAATATTAAGAAAGACAAATTCAAAAGTGCATTTAACTTGGTCCTAGCTCAAGATACACATCATTGATGAGATAGAAAATATGTACAATATATTCAAACTCAACCAATTAATGATGAACTTAATCAGTGCATTATGATTCGTATTGCAATTTCTCAGATCAAAATCTTAGAACAATAAAAAGAGGTGGAGGAGAAGTACCTTGGACTTCAACTCATCAACCTTCTCAAGATTTTCATTGATGAGAACAACTGCAGAGTTGTTAATAGAGAAATCTGAATTTTTTGGGGGGTACAAAGAAACTCAAAGTGGTTGAAATTATTCTCTTTGAGATCAAAAGAAGAAACCAAATCAGATTCAAGATCAAAACCAGAGATAACACTCCAAACTTTAGTAAGAAGACCGGAGCTTGTCACAACTCATAAGAGGTGCTTGCACAAGTCCACATCCAAATATGCAACCACAACACAAGTACACAAAACAAATTCAATCAATTCAATGGTTTATGTTAATGAATTTTCATATACAAACCAAAATCCAATGAGTTGTGTCTTATTCAAAGAGAATCACGAGAGAGGAAACCAAAGGCAAGGGCAGAGAGAAATCATGCGAGTGAGAGAGGAATCACGAGGCTGAGAGAGGAAATGAGGAATCACAAGAGTGAGAGAGCCAGAGGTTGAGACACACTTTGGATTCGTGAGAGAAGAGGCATAGAGGTTGAAGTTGTCCAAACAAATAGATTTGGATTTTTCACTTAAATTTGTATAAAAAGAAAATGGGTTTCAGATTTATAAATGGATATAAAATAAGGATATGGTAGAAATTCTGATCCATTAAAAATAAATAAAATGGACTGGACCATATCAGTTATTGGATTACATTTGGATATTTGATTTTTTTGCCTACCCCTACCCATAGCTACAAAACCGAACCTCTTCCTATATTTATTTTCCATATTTCTTTTTCATAAAGTGTCGGCTTCAACTTCTAATTCGACTCGATCTCCTCTTCACCTTCTTCAATGGGCATCCCCCCTGAACAAAAGTCCAGGAAGTGAAGCCTATAATCATGGAAAAAAAGATAAATTAATGCACTAAAAAGAAATCGTATGTGAATGCTTAGTTGTTAAGTTTGCTCTCATGATATGAGTTAACTTATCCTAATTAAAATGAAATTATTAATATTATATATAAGGTTTAATTAACTTATAAAATATGGCAAATCATATTTTCAGAATAGATTATACTAAAAGGAACAAAATGTGATTTTTTTTTAACAATGTTATTAGAAAATTTATGCTTATAGGAACAATGAAGCTGACATTTTAAGTCTCTGTTAATATAACATTAACTTCTTATCAAACATTTTATACTAATAGGAACAATGTTGACGATATTTAACATATATGTTAAATATCAATATGTTCACATACAAGCCTAATAAGTTATTGTATGGTTATATAGGTCCATATAGACTGGAGCCCAATAGCTTGATATATCACTAGGATTTTCCCTAAGCTGGAGGTAACACTATTGAACATTCCACATTTGATGTCTCTTAATGTAATACTTCAAAACCTAACACTAAACCTTTCTCTCTCAAACCGCTTACCTCCAACAATCTTGAAGTATTAGCTTCGTGTATCGGATTTGAGCGAGTAAGGTGTTATTTCGAAGATCTCATCAAGAGGAACTCAAGGGTGTGATTACTTTCGTGTTTCAACGAAAGGATTGATCGGGTCGAGTTTGAAAACTTTGCAGCCGTAACCTTTGAGTCCAGATCTCAAAAATTTAAGTCGATTTCACAAGTTGAAACCTTGTGGGTTTTGTTTTACTCGTCGAGACGATCATTTTGATCGGTCACTTGCGTAAAACAAAGGTCAGACAGAGGAGATATAGTCGTTGAAAGTTTCTACAGTTTTTCGATGACTTTTTCGGCAACTGGTTCATTTTCCGGCGAACTCTTATGGCGACTGGTTCATTTTCCGGTGAACTTTTTCGACGACTGACGACTTTCCGACGAACTTTTTCGACGAGTTTTCAGCAAGTCTCCGGCAACCAAAAATTGTCGTTCCCAAGGTTTTTGGGCGTTTCGGATTCATTTTTGGGGTTAGATTTGACAAATTTCACCTCTACATTGCTGTTTTTTAAAAATTTAGAAGATTTGATATACTTTGGAGGATTTTAAGTTGCACTCTTTCTAACTATTTTACTTTGATTAAAATGACAAAACATAGCTCCTATGATATCATAAAGCTAAAATCTTTTGATAATTTATTTGTTGATCTTGTATTGAGTAAGATACCTGCAGAATGGAATTCTTTTAAGATTGACATGCATAGACTAAAAGAACAGAGGAGGCTGGATGAATTAAAAAGGTATATTCATATTGAAGATCAAAACATTTGTAGGAAGAGTTTGGAACAAGTAGGACAACAAAAGTCAGTTGCCAACTTAGTTTCACATTCTCATAAATCTCAAAAAATGTCCAAGTCACCAAAAGGTGAATCCTCTTTACAGTTAGAGGCCAAAAAGACTGTCTTCAAGAAGAAGAAGAAGGACAAGTGTCATAACCGTGGAAAGTGGGGTCACTAGGAAGCAGGGTGTAAGCTACCAAAGATGTCAAAGAACAACACACCACAAAAAGAGGCTAATATGCTAATTAGTGAATTTGAGCCTCAAGCCTTCATTGGAATGATGAATAATGGAAAGGCCAGTGTCTCTTCTGGGTGGTGGTTGGATAGTGGTGCTATCTATCATGCAACAAATGTTGAAAATTTACTCACTGAGGTCATAGAAGTGAAAGACACCGTGAAAAATTGTAATGGTGGTGAGGCAGAGGTGACTCATGCTGGAACTGTTAATTTGGTGCTTTCTTCAGTTAAGTTACTAACTTTGAAACAAGTTAAAGTAGTACCTTTACTTAAAAAGAATTTAATATCTATGAGTTTACTTGATAAAGCAGGTATGTCCTTTTCAACTATGAATGGTAAACTAACTTTATCTGCTAACTCATGTTACTTTGTTGTGCATTTGTGATTAATGGAATGTATAGATTGAGTTTAGATACTGATAGCATAAACCATGCTAGTTATACTTTGATTGATCCAAAATTATTACATAATAGACTTGGATATGTGAACTATAGGAAATGCAACATTTATCTAAAACTCATAACATTCCATTAGTAACTTTTATTCGATTTGACAAATGTGAAGTTTGTGCACAGACTAAGATCACTAGAAAATCTTTTAAGTCGGTTTCTAAAAGCACAACACTTCTTGAGCTTATACATTCTAATCTTTGTGACTTTCAAACTATGTTACCAGAGGGGGTCGGAAGTACCTAATCACTTTCGTAGATGATTTTTCTAGATATTGTCATGTTTATTTGTTGAAATTGAAAGATGAGGCTTTTGAAAAGTTTAAGATTTTTAAATCTAGAGTTGAAAATCAACTTAATTTGAAAAATTGAGAGGTTTAGGAGTGATAGAGGAGGAGAATATACAATGATTAGGTTCAAGGAATTTTGTGTTTTGGAAAATATATTACTTGAAACTACTGCTCCTTACTCATCCCAATCAAATGGTGTTGCCGAGCGTAAGAATAGAACTTTAATCGAAATGTTAAATTCTATGTTGCTTACAACTGGCACGCCTTCCTCCTATTGAGGAGAAGTTGTTTTAACTGCTAATCACATCTTAAACAGATTGTCACACTCTAAATTCTCTAAGACACCTTATGAGATATGACATAAACGTCCTTGTAGATATGATACCCTTAAAACTTGGGATTGTATTGCCTATGTAAGGATACAAGATCCTAAAAGGCCTAAGGTGGGACCTAGAACCACTACTTGTGTATATCTAGGTAGTCCAGAAGATAGTGATGCAGATAGATTTTTGGATCTATCTACTAACATAGTGATAAAATCTAGAGATGCAGAATTCTTTAAGTACAAGTTTGTTAGCAATCTTGACTTGAAGGTTTTTGGATCTACAAATATGATTTCAGAATCTCCTGTAGAATTTGTAGGTTGTTCTTCTGACACTAGTCTCACACAACTGGCTATTAAACCAATAGCAGTTAGAAAATCTACAAGAGATAAAGTTTTTAAAAGTTTTGGTGAGAACTTTGTTACTTACCATATAGAGGATGATCCATTCTCCTATCAAGAAGCAATGAGATCTAGGGAATCCTTACTGTGGGAAGAAACCATAAATGATGAAATGAGTTCTTTGCTACAGAATCATACTTGACAGCTAGTAAATTTGCTAAAAGGGGTTAAGGCTATAGGCTGTAAATGGGTATTAAAGAAGAATCTGAATAGTGACAGATTAATAGATATAAAGCACATTTAGTAGCTAAAGGCTTTAAACAATAGAGTGGAATAGACTTTTTTGACATTTATTCACCTGTATGTCATTTGTCAACTATAAGAATTCTTCTTGCTTTGACATCTATTGAACACTTTATAGTACATCAAATGGATGTAAAGACTATTTTCTTAATGGAGAGTTAAATGAAGAAATCTACATGAAACAACCTGAAGGGTATGTCATGAAAGGCCTTGAGAAAAAAGTTTGTAAATTGAACAAATATTTGTATGGTCTTAAACAAGCACCTAAGATATGACATCTTAAGTTTGACAAGGTGGTAAAGAACTATTGCTTTCAGTGCAATTATTCAGATAAATGCCTTTACTATCATTTCATGTTAAATAAGATAGTTATCATATGCTTGTATATTGATGATATGTTAATTCTTGGCTTCGATCATTTTATAGTGAGTAATGTGAAAACCACTTTAGTTAAAGAATTTGACATGAAAGTTCTTGGTATAGCTAATATCATTCTTGGGATGAAAGTAAGCTTTGAAAGGAAAGTTATCTCCCTTATTCAAACTCATTATATTGAGCAACTACTTTGTACTTGGGCATATAGTGAGTGTAAACCGAGTGAGACACCATATGATTATAAGAAAAGACAGAGTCCTAATGAAAGGACAAGTATGGATCAGCTAAAGTACTCAAAACTGATAGGTAGTCTCATGTATGCTATGAGTTGCACTAGATCTGACATAGCCTTGGCAGTTGGCATGTTGAGTCGTTTCACTAGTAATCCTAGTAAAAAGCATTAGGATGCACTCAGTAGGCTGATGAGATACCTTAAAGGTACTAAAGATTATGCTCTATGTTATTCTAGTTATCCTCCAATTGTGGATGGATATTTTGATGCCTCATGGTGTTCAGAAATTGGAAATAGTAAATCCACCAGTGGATATGTATTCACTCTGAGTGGAGCTAATGTTACTTGGAAATCCAAAAAAAGATTTGTATTGCGTTGTCATCAATGGAATCAGAATTTTTTGATTTAGCCTCAGCTGGTGAAAAGGCAGAGTGGATAAAGAATCTGATTATGGATATTCCTTTGACTCAACTAAAGATTAATTCTTTAAGTTTATTTTTTGATAATCAAGTAGCAGTCCAAGTTGTAAAGAATGCTCTCTTTAATTCAAAGAGAAGACATGTGAGACTGAGACATGCATTCTTGAATTATCTAAGAGAACAAGGAGTTATCACCTTGATCGATGTGAATGGATAACATGGCTGATGCTCTCACAAAAGGTTTGCCTAAAGACCGATTATTCAAAAAAGTGGGAGAAATGGGATTAAAGACTATGTAGACAGGTCTTAATTATCATTTACTTACCTTTAATTGTGTGTTTGAATTATCGAATCTTCCTTTGTTGGCCAAATGATAAGCACAACTTATATGTTTCATCGATGATCGTGGTTGCTAACTATTTTGAAAAGGGTGTGTTATCTCATTCCAAACTTGATGAGATGATTTTAATCTAATTCAAAAGTTCTATCTGGGAAGCTTGTGACATTCCAAACTTGATGATACAATCCTACCAGGTTGGCCTATCCTTTTGGTTAAATGATCTCATTCCAAACTTGATGCTAGATTATTTGACTTTAAGGAATTAGTAACCGTGACATTCCAAATTGAAACATAGAAATAGTTGATTATATAAGAAGCCTATTGGTCTTGTTCCTAATTGAAACTTGACATTATAAGACTAGGTTATTGTAAGTGACGTGACTATTAATCTTATTCTGTGAAACGAGACTGTTATTCTCTTATTTATAACTTAAACTATTTAGGCATTGTTAATAATTTATGAAACTGGCTTGATGCTTATGAACATGATATTATGATGTTTTATGAAATTGATATATGTTTTTCTTTGCCTGATGATATGATACTAAGTTCTTTTTGTAAAATTAGACATTTTTAGTAGTTTATTCAAATGATTGAATTCATGATAATAAGAAATTCATATTTGACATTCTACAAGGGATGAAAGAGATTGAGGAGAGCTCCGTAAGTGGGATCTTGAGGAGGACGACCAGCTTATATATGAATCTAACATTTAAAGTAGTAGGGAACTTGACAGTTCATCTGCTATTGCCCATTATGTTGGAGTCCATATACTTGATACTTACATTTTATTATTTCTATTTTGTGAACATTATGATTATTATGCTTCTTTCTTATATTTGTAAGGCTTTAGACTATTTTGACTGACCTACTTATACTTTACTGTTATGCATATGTTGGTTTTGAACTGATTTTGAGATTGTTTTTTAGATGTAGGGATTTGGATGGGTTTAGATTTAATCTAAAAATCTTTATATTTATATTGATATATTGATCTCAGAACTGATTCATGAGAATGATGATTTACTTAGTTTGATTGCAAATATTGTTTGAGTTTAATGTTTTATTATTAAAACTCTTTGACTGATCCGAGTTGATTGTCTTGGACTGAATGTGGATGATTCATATTTGTTTGAACATCACATTGACTACCTTATTGGATTGCGCTGTATGGTGAACATAGAAGGAGATTGTTGAAGATATTTAACATACATATTAAATATTAATATATTCACATACAAGTTCAATAAATTATTGTATGGTTATATAGACCCATATGGGCTCGAGCCCAATAGCTTGCTATATCACTAGGGTTTTTTTTAAGCGGGAGATAACACTGTTGATCATTTCACATTTAATGACTCTTAGTGTAATACTTTAAACACCCAACACTAAACCCTTCTCTCTCAAATCCCTTAACTCCAACAAGAAAATGTGAATTTTTTTTATTGCCTTATAAAACAATGTATGAACAACCAAAGCTCCACAATTTTCATGCTTTAACATTAAAATTTTCAACCTTCAAATAGGGACTTAAAATGTCAGCTTCATTGACCAAATCTCAAAATTACAAACTCACAGGAGTTTTGAACCACGAGATAGAAAATCTCAAACTCACAAGCAGACGTTTAATTGCAATATAAAATCTATTTTCCTTGTTACTGGCAAATCCTCTCAAACTCACTGAAGTTTTGAACCACGAGATTCCTGATTTCATATCCCCTGATAGAGACAGATCCATTATTCTGTTTCCTTATTTTAATGACAACATTTGCATGCATACACATTATCCAACCAACATTATGAGTGTGATTGGATTTTTGGCCGTGGAGGGTCCAAAACTATATTTAAGAGAAAAATGAATTTGAAATCATATTTAGGTACTCTTCAAAAGTATATTTGAGATTAAAAAGTTTGTCTGAAAAACCGATTTTTAGAGAAATAACACTTAAGATAGATTTATAAATTCAGTTTGCAAACTTAAAGTTTAATTCAAACTTAAGTTTAGATATTTTAATCCAAACATGCACTGTATTTGAGCAGATGGAGTTTAAATTTCTTAAATAAGATGAAGTTTGAGTTTTATGAATAAAAATAAAATAAAAAATCTCAATTAAATTTTTGACAATCATTAATTATTGATAAAATAAATATTTTGGATATGATAACAATATATATATATATATATATATATATATATATATATATATATATATAAATACTCATTTATTCTCAAGTCTGTCTGCATGCTGACTGCTGTGTATAAAAGCTTAGATTCGTACTCCTACATTCATTAAATTATAGAATAGTTAATGGGTTCCTCTTCTTCCCCAAGTGGGTTGAAAACTTTACACATTAGGGCACGTGATTATTTTAACGAATAAATCTCAACTTTAAGATGCAAAGGAGAATGAAAAGATAAAACTCAGTGTAACTGTATCCTACCCATGATAAAACAAATCACCAAAAAAATCCTATCCATATGATAGTTTTGTATATTAGTTAAAATTAGGTAGTAAGTATATAATATCAGAACAGTACGTATCTTTCAACCGCCCCATGAGTAAAATATAAGCAGTAAATGCTTTGCCAACCTATGGCTGTGGTTAAGTACGTTTGTCAAAAGCTGTAAATATGTTAATGCAAATATACAATCAAGTTGTAAGTAACCTAATACGAAGTGTTAATTCTCAAAACTATGTAGCAAATGATAAAGCTTTTATGTGCATGGGTGCTACGTGTGACATTATATATCGGTACTCAATTTTGTCCAAAAGTAGAAAAAAGTAAAAGATTGATTAAAAAATTGGAGAACGTTAATATAATGCAATAAACTGGTACGTACTTTAATATTAACTGGTAAAATATCTTATTACAACAACCTATCAAATTATAAAGTAAAAGTAACGTGGGTGCGATGCGAGTGCTAAGTGTGATGACACTGTGTACTAGCACTCAATTTTGTCTAAAGACAAGAAAGAGTAAAGAATTAGAAGAAGAAAAGACACCTCTGTTCAACGTAACATGGACACTTGTATTGCATTTTACTTCCACTTTGTTCTCAGCTTTAAACACTCCCACCTACACCCTTTCGATCAACATGGATACTTGTAGTAAATTGCATAGTTGGAATCGATCGATTTGTTTTCTTCTATTTAGGTTAATTTTATGTTGTCTGGCTGATGACATTATCAGTTCGGTGGAAATCACGACAATGGATGATATATATGGGTCCATTATTATATTTTTGATTAAAATATTTTTTAATAAATATGAAAATGTTTAAAATTTGTAAAAAAATTTAATACATTTTTTCATTTTCACAAAATTAAACTATATCGTTTTTTATCCAGACATATAGGTTTGGAATTCAAATCTACGATAATGATTTTTAATATCAATTATACATATAATTTATGTAAATGTGATGTTTTTATATTGGTTATGTATATAATCGATGCAAAATATGATATTTTTTATATTAATTACATATATAATTGATGTAAAAAGTCACACATAAATTCAGATGTTCAAACCTTATTCTGAGTTTTAAAAAATAACATATTTTAATTTTGTAAGAACGAAAAACATATTAAAAATTTATAAAAATAAATTTCGAATATTTTTATATTTATAAGAACGAAAATATATTTTAACCTTTTACTTTATTAAAATATTTCTTTATATTTTTTCGGCCAATAAAAAGAGATTCATTAAGAGTACCAGAGGTACCAAATCAGTCCGTACACATAAAAAGGAAAGAGCAATATGTATAACCCTCCCTAAGTGGCTAACCCAACATGCATGAATGACCGGTACACTAAGAAAAGATTCCAGCACTCAAACCCACCAACCTGAAGGCAATTAAATGACTTTTTTTTTTCTTCTTTCTAGTTTTAAGAATGTTCAGCAGTTAATTTTGTGATTTGAGTCTAGCTAGAGATTCCATCTCGCTAGGAATATCATTTTTTTTATAAGCCAAAGAGATGTAATTAAAACCAAACCACCTTGTGCAAAGGTAATTGTCGTAAAGTTAGCTAGTGATATCTTTAAACTGTTGCTTATGGTTAATGCTTCCAACATACGTAATGTTATAAGGAGTTATTATAATATAATTCGGTGGCAACATTTTTGTGTATGTGCTTTAAATATTAAATGGGTTACTATTAACTAGTTTTTAAACTTTTCCAAAATTTAATTTTTAGTCTTTTAAGAAAAGTTTATCCTGTAAATATCTCTTAACCTTTTTTCATTTAACTTTTACTCATGGACTTAAAACCAATTTTTCAAAAAATTTAAAAATCTTAACCGGTCAAGTTTTTATTTAGGAACTACAAATTTTAAAGAAAAAAAGTTAAAAAAAAATTGATTAGTTAAATTTTTGTTTAGTGACTAAAAATTGAATTTTATAAAAGTTTAAAGACTAAAATCTTAATTAATTCATATTAAATTGATAAACTAGGTGTTTGCTTTGTTGTGAAATTTCTTTTATCATTTATTTTATTGACAAATATTAATATGTTATAATGTTAATTTTATTAGTAGGAGAAATCAAATCAACTATTTTCCTTCTTTTTCATTCTTCCTTAACCATTCAACTCACCGTATATTTCTAAAAATTCTCCTTATCATAACATTCATCGAAAGAAAAGGAAGGTGGTGCACTTTGGTGTTTCATCAAGTAAGGTGCCGTCTATTCCAAACAAAACCTGTTTGTGCATCATATGTGTGAGAAACTTACTAAATACAGGTCAGCTTGGTATGGTTTGAAAAAAGGGAGACAGGTCTGTTTCACACAAGATAAGCGTGGGCAATTAGAAGCTCATTATTACTTGCCATGAATGGCCACTATAAGTCATTGCCATTTTCATGTGCTGGCCATAGGTGGAAATTAACATGCTGCAAATGTACATGTTCCCATATGATGTTTGTATTTGGAATGTGAGAAGCAAAGGACAAAAAAGAACTTGATTAGAGGAAGGGTGTGTTGATAACACTACAAAAAAAAAAAAGGCTATTTCCGACGGATTATTTCCGACGGACAAAAATCCGTCGGAAATTTCAGCTTTTTCGACGGATTTTTCCAACGGAAAGTATTTTCCGACGGATTAATTTTCGTCGGAAATATTCCGTAGGAAATATTTATATTTCCGACGGAAATGGCCGTCGGTAATTATTCAGTGGAAAATATTTCAATTTTCTAGGGATTTTTCGACGGATATTTCCGTCAGAAATTACCGACGGAATTATCCATCGGAAATTACCCACTGACCAAATTCCGTCGGTAATTTTGACATTTTCGACGGATGTGTCCGTCGGTAATTTTCGACGGATGTGTCCGTCGGAAATTTCCCACGGATATGATTCCGTCGGTAATTTTGACATTTCCGACGGATATTTCCGTGGGTAATTTCCGATGGATATGTCTGTCGGAAATTTCCGACGGATAAATCCGTCGGAAATTACCCACGGAATTATCCGTTGGAAATTTCCGACGGACAAAATTCTGTCGGTAATTACCGACGGACATATCCGTCGGAAATGCTAATTTCCGACGGCAAATATTATGTGTGAAATATTTTCATCAATGAGGGAAAATTGGTCATGGGTGGGAGAGTGTTATGTTGAAAATATATTCGGAATGATATTTCCGCAAAAATTGTTCGTCGAAACAATTTACATTGTATTGAAATTTTTGCGTACATTTAAAAATTGTATACTTTGCATGAAAATGTTGTATATTTTGCACATTTATTATTTTTATCATTTGATTTATTTCTTGTAAGATATAAAAAAATGTATAATATTATTGTAACTAAATTTATTGAACATTTATTTATTCACAAAAACACTAGTATGTAATAAGTAAAAGGCATGATCATCTACCCAATTCGATCATAAAAGAATGTGAGTGAGAGGATAAATATTTAATAACTCTATTTTTTAGTGTCTGTAATTACTTGAAGTAACATAATGGTGTTGTTTATTAAATAATTATTAAATATTAATAATTTAAATATAAATATCACAAAAGAAGGAGATTTAGAGGCACAATTTGATCCATAAGTTTAATGAACCCTACTATAAATCAATGTAGGAGTGTCATAAAATAATTTAAAATTAATTGGTTTTGCATTGTAATTTAATCAAATTTATTTTTAGACAAATCGAGGTATTTAAAATGATGTAAATGATGATTTTGAAAACAAAATCGGTGATCACTAGCATCCGCTATCTGACTTAACTTTTGTTGTTATTTTTAGTAGTTTATATAAAATATTAAAATTATATTTTAAATTGTAAAATTATGTTTTTATGATTTGTATAAACTGATTCCAAATTATTCATAGTATGATTTGGTTTTACATTGCGGAATATATTATTAGACATTGCCTCTAAAATAAAGTTTTGTACTTAATATTGAGTTTTAAAAAATATTAACAAGCTAACAAATGTTAGTTGCATGCTTAAGTTAAACCAAATGAAAATAAAAAAGATCAATAAATATTTAAATTATGTAATATCTAAATTGTTTGTTGTTGTTTATTTCCAAATTTTGAACTTCGTTAAGTTTATTTTAGTTGTTTTTCTTTGATGGGTCTGCATACATGCCATTACAGTATAAACTAATTTTATAGTAGATATTACGTTTAGCTTAGTAAACACGTTCTGTGTAACTCTCTGTTGTTGATTACTTAAAAATGTTTACATCAATTTGTATTTTTATATAACAAACATTTAATGATTTTAAATTTTTCCCTACTTCTTTTAACACCAATTTTAAAATGATATTAACAAATATAAATATTCCTGACCAATGCTTATTGCATGATATTTTTTTTCGCAAACCTTATTTGTGTAAAAAACAAAATTTAAAAGGAATATAGGCCTTTTTAATCGAAACAGGGTAAGATCAGATTTATTTAATCATAAAACAATACTACATATGCATGAAATAGGGAAATGTTTTAACTGCAGAAATGTTGACACAAAAGAAAAACACAAAAGTAATATAGTCCTGATATGCTTCTAACCTTTATTTATTTATTTTTGAAATTTTCTATTACACGTCATTTGTTTGTTGACTGTGATTTGCTAAATAATGCGTATACGCCAATGTTGTCAAGATCGTGAGTTTCCTCGGAAACTCGTACGATGTTCCGATCTTTGGTAGCCTCCACGAGTAAACTCGGCCAGAGGATCGTAAATGGAGGGGATCGTTCACGGATCGCGTCCTAACTCGCGTTTTGGGCGGATCGGCGATCCGTGTCGATCGCAGTGGCTTTTTAGAAGCTCTCCTCTGCGCCTCTTTTGGTTGTCACTGCTCGCCGGCGCCGCTGCTTGCCGCCGTTGCTCGTTACTCGGTCTCGCATCAAATGGAGATTCGCGTCCGCTCTCGCTCCAGCCGTTGGAGATGAACAAGAATGCGTTCGACGAGGTTGAAGTTTGCGGATGCGTTGCCATGTCGTAACCCCCACGACGCTGGCATGTGTTTCCGAGGGCATGTGTGCGCGACCCAGAAGAAGAAGAAGAAGGTGGTGTGTTTCGTAGGAGTCACAAGTGAGGAGCAACGTAGTGAAGTAGCTCTGTAGCTGGCCTTGTTTTTGTGTCACTCACTACTCTTTATCACTCTCTTTGATGGACTTTCATTTTTTTTATTACTTTTGTTTCTTTCTGGAGTCTTCTTTTTGGCACCCACGTGAACCTTGCTTTTTTGGAGTCTTCCCTTTGCCCGTATACAATCATTTCATATCTTATATAAATATTATTAATATTTGTTTCTTTCTAAGAAAAGTTTTCTCTCTCAGTCACTACTCTTAATAAAATTATAAATATTATTATTAATTAAACTAATTACTTTTTTAATTGTAATAAATTAAATAATTAAGTTTTATACATAAAAAGGAGGAAGTATAATATTTTTAAATTAACTATTGTATAAAAATAAATATCTTTAAATTATATAATCTTTTTATCATTAGAAAATAAAGTCATAAAAATATTTTGAGATATTTTCTAATTCTAATCATTTTGTACTTTGCTTAAATGTTTTTTGGAAAATGAGTTTATGTTATGATTTGTGAATTTATTTTGAGTTGTGTTATATTTTGGATTTTAATCTTTATGATTTATTATGAGTTATAAGTTGTTTTTGTTATTTATGTTATTTTATATGTATATGCATATGTATAAATATAGTTTTACATATACACGTGACTCTTACGATCCGAGTTACGATCCTCGAGTTACGATCTTTTACCCCCCATTCGGATCCTCTTCCAATCCTCGAGTTTGACAACATTGGTATACGCATCCATTGACAGATGTATAAAATTGTTGTCCCCAGCAACAACTAACAAGGTCACAGCGCTATGGAAATATTTCATGAGTTCAGCATTATTTGTGCAAAATCGCAACCAAAACGAAACATCAATCTAAACACATCATTATGCCCAAAATTGAATCATAAAACAGTACTATATATGCAGAAGTACGAAAATGTGTAGAATGTCAAAGTATCAAAGTGCATAATTCAAAACACAAAACAAAAAACAAGAAAATAAAAGTGGTCCTGTCAGTCCTCTCCGTCTCTCATCTCATCTACAGCCTGAGGCTCAGCTTCAGCAGCTTGAGGGGGCTCAGGTATGGCTGTATCAGGCTCTGCAGCAGGTGAGGGACCAGGAGGAGTGGAAGCTGGTGGTGGTGGTGGGTACTGTGGCTGGTAGGCGCTGGTGTCTATGGACATATGGCTGCAGATGTCCTGGACCATATGAATCAGGTAGGCTGCCTGGGTGT